>JAJHUR010079508.1:0-12958 GCA_027495735.1 Lutjanus campechanus | reverse complement strand
AAATATAAGCACTCTGGAGCACATGTGTAACCACATTCAGCACAGACATGTGGACGTTAACCTGCAAGGAGAGCAGGCTGCTGCTGTTAGCACTGATAAAGTTAGCCACATTTGGCTAAACAATATGAGTTAGATTCCATCGACATTAACTGCTAATTGCTAACTTAAGAAGCAAGCGACGCGACTGGTTGAAAGGTGAAAGGACAGTGACAGCACCGCTGCCATCAAATGTGACATCATGAAATAAAAGCAGACTTCTAAATAATTTCATAACTTATTGTTTCATGTATGTTTTCCACTATTTATTTATGTAATTATTCATTTAATAAATATTTGTTTATTTATTTAATACTGAAAACTTTGCAACTCCACACAGGCCAACACAGCCAGGAGTCAGCACTGACAAAGACTGTAATAAAAAATACTAGATGTAACACTTTTCTTCTTTTTAAAATGGATTTTTTTCTTTGTCCAAATGGAACATATCAAGAGCTGTATGCAGGCACACGGGACAGAGGAGCCTCTATTGAGAAGCATTTCATTAGATTTTATTCAAAGAATTGTGTGAAAAAATATTGAAATGTCCGTCACTATGATAACTCTCTCTGGTAATTTGAAAGGGCACTTTGACCTCTGCACACACACACACCTTTAACTGATGTGATTATACATATAAAATCTACACAATTCATGTTTGGCTTCATGTCGGTTCATGAGGAGGAGTGTCATCTTCAAACACGCACTGAAGCATATTTTTGATCTTCACAAGAAATCTTTTTTTTTAAAGCTTTAAACGATGCTAATGCATCCTCCCACACATAACGTGCACACACACAAATTCACACACTCAGTCTCAATTAAATCCAACAATCACATATCAATTAGATTAATTCATCCCGACATGTCTGATCATGATTTAAGAACAAAACAGTCGTCATCTGTGCCTTCCAATTAGCGCTGAAATGTTCCAGCTTCGATGCTCGTTGTGAGACGACTTTTTTCTTTGCTTGTTGACGCAACACAGGAGACACACACACACACACACACACACACACACACACACACACACACACACACTGCACTAGATGCATCTGAGACTCAAATGTAGCGGAGAGTCAACCTGTTTTAGGGGCATCTGAAGTTGATACCACTGATACCACTTTCAGACATTTCACAAGTTTTTTTCTGAAGTTGAATATGAATATATAGAAAGGATAAATGATGTGAAAACCCCTTTCATATCAAGGACATTAATACCTTTAAGATGGTTTATTATTTTCACCATTAACTGGTTTGTTACTTGCAGGGTGTGAGTAAAATTCAACCACTTTTAAGGCACCTGAACCGAAACTGGTTCTATAAAAGCAACTGCAAATTCCTTTATGCCCTCAGTGTGTTTTGATCATGATCTTTTTAATGTGTGTTAATTTCCAGAGTGAGGGAGCCACAGCAGAATTAATTTTGAATGTCAAATATGACAATAAGATGGTTTATTTTAAATATTGATTGGTTTTTGGTTTACATGAGTGACTGTGTCAATGTCACACCAAGTTTTGTTTAAAATAAAGCCTTTTTCAAGGAGTATTTTCTGAATCCAAGCATATTCTTAACATTGAAGATATCACGGTTAAAATGAAGCATTTTACATTTTTCAAAATTAATTCATTCATTCATTCATTCACTGCTTAGTCTATAAAATGCCAGAAAATAATGAAAATTGTCAAGGTGTTAAGAAATCAAAATGTTATGATTTTTAATATACAAATACAGACACTCTTCTTTCTGTTTAACTGATGAAGAGATTCTATATTGTGGTGATGTATTGTGGAGTGCAACATGTGCCACCAGAGGTGAGTCTCTCTGCTGACTGACAAGGCAGCTCAACTGAGCTGGGAAACATGGCGTCTGGAGGATCAAGTAAAGACAGGGTAAGGGTAAAAAAAAAAAAGAAAGACCATGCCTCTGTCCCTGTTTGGGACTATTTTGGATTTAGACCCAAAGTTAAAAGTGAGCCAGCAAACACTGTAGACTACTGATTGGTCAAGGCAGCATAGTGTAGCAAGTGTGCAACAGTTGAGCGAGCATGAAGGAGTGATTAGAAGAGAATGATGATGAATGCGCACTAAGCCGAGGAAAAGATGATCAGTGAAGTAGTCAGTGTGGCAGTAAATGTACAGCTTTTGAGAGTTGTTTAGGGATGTTCATGGCAACTATCCCTGACGATTAGACGCAAATATCGATTTAGACTAGTCGACTAGTCCAACAGCAAGAAAACACCTGGAAAGCGGTTAAAATTGAGCAAAATTTATTAACCGATAATGTTAAACACTATTTGAAAAAATACTGAGTGTATTAAGAAGCATTTTAATGACAGTCTACAATCGCCAAATCTTATTTTAAATGCTGCTGAAATGTGTGCCAATACGAACACTGCACATTAACCTACAAAACTTGACAACTCACTGAATGCTTCACGGTTTCAGACCACAAAGGATCACAGTGTCAGCGGACCTTATTTTCATTTTCTATATCAAAACACATCCAAACTGCAAGTTTTACGAGCCGTCGTCTGTCCGACGTTGCTGATAACGACATCCGAGGCTGGATGGGGCATCGGGGCATTCGGGCAGGACGAGAGCGAGTGCCATCTGACGGGGTCGCAGCCCCGACTAGTGGTGGGTGGCTGTATAACACCTTAAAGGCAACAGTGAACTGACATTGCACATGAATAAAATTTTGATAGCTGACTAGTATTTCTGGTGCCAACTAGGAGGATGGCAATCGTATAGTCGACTAATCGTGCACATCCCTCATGTTGCTTCTCAACTGCATGATGATAAACTCCGCCTATGCTGATGGAGTACACAAATACCACCATAATACTATACACCCTAAGAAAAGATCAGGAAGGTATGAAAAAAAGATATTAATGAACCTGTGAAGTTGTCATTTTGGGCCTGATAAATGACATTAACAATTAATCCATTCTGGAAATTGTTGTCAATCTTTTCTACCAGTCGGCAAATTTATGGAGAGGTTAATTGTTTCAACACAACCTTAAAATAAAACAGAGCTCTGTGTTTAAATGAACTTCATAACATCCTCCCACACAACCACCTTGGACCTTCCACTCCAACTCCAACTCGACTCCAACACACAACCACTTAAACGCCATCACCAACACCCACCACAAAGACCCACACACACACTGAAAAAACACACGCCAGCCATTGTTTCTGCCTACCTTGATTCGTGGGTACAGGAGGTAGGACTTTGACCTTCGGTTTCCTTCCTCTTTTTCCAGGCACCTTAACAGGCACCTGAGCTGGTCCGGGGGCGGCGACCGCCACTTTCCCCCCCGCCGCATTCTTCGGCTCAGTCCCGCCCCCTTTCCTCCCCTCCTTCCCCTTGGTCCTCCGCTCCCTCCGTTCCTTGCCTTCCTTGGGCTCCTTACTCTTCCTCAGCGTGACCACCGTCGCCTCCTTCTCCTCCTTACGTTTCTTTGGTTTGCTGCTTTCCCTTTCCCTTTCCCCGCCCTCCCCTCCACCTTTCTCCCGTTCTCTCTTGTCCTTTTTCTTTCGTTTCTTCTTCACCCGGCCCCCTCCTCCTCCATCGTCCTCCTCGCTCAGGGAGGAAGGAGGTCGCGGTGCTCCTCCGGAGTGCTTAGCGGCCAGCGTGCAGTGATTGGACGTCGCCGTGCTGCCCACGGGGGTGAGGAGGCGGAGCTGGTCCTTGGGGCCCACGACCAGGTGTCCCCGTGGGATTGTGGGAACTGTGGTTTGTGCGTTGCTGTTTTGGTCCGAGGCAGAGGAGGAGGCTGCTGCAGCGGAGGCCGGAGGTGGCGTGTGCTTCAGGAGACCAGTGAACATCTGAAAAAGAAAACCACGTCATTAATCCAGTTTAGCATCATCATGCATCACTGAAGCTAGCTTTAGCTTCACTTTATCTTTTTTTTTTTTTCAACTGACCCTTCACTAAGCCCCTCCTCCGAACAGCAACTGTCCAGTCATAGATTAGCAACCGTAACTATGCACAGCGGGTCAGCCAAGCTTTTCATTTCTCTACATATTGAAGCTGTGTGCATGGGCCTTTATGACATGCGATACTCGGTGTTTCATTAGTTTGGAGGGTGGTGCCTTTTTCGTAACCTTTCAAGGAAAATTAAACGTTATCTTTATCTGCTATACGGTAAACTACAAACGTTAGCATCTCCGGCTAGCTAGCGTCAGTAAATGTTACCTGCAGCCAAACTTGTGTTAGAAACCACAGCATTTGCCAAACTCACGGCTTATTCCCACCAGGGGTTAAATTAGATTTTGTGCGCTTGTGCAGACTCAAAGTGGGCCAACGATGACGCATCTCTCTCTGACTCGCTCTATTAAGTCTAAGCCAGGTTAATTTAGCTCTTATTCCAGCGATCTCTTTCCAGAAATCATGACCCGGTTGCTCAAGATAATCCACAGACATTTTTGTGAGCAGTTTCATGTAGGAACTACTTTCTTTCTATTAGAAGGAAAGTAGATCAGGTAGATTCTACTGCAGAAGGAAAGTAGTTCCTACAAGAAACTGCTCACAATAAGCTCTGTAACCCAGGTCATGATTTTGGAAAGAGACATTGCTGTTGGATTTTTAAAATGTATTTCCTTCAGTCATTGAGCACCACAGGATGAGAAAGCAGACATCTCTACAGCTGATATCTCTAAAACTGGACAGTTCACAACAAAACAGTATAGATGGATAAATAGCACTACAGGCCAGAGAAAGAATATGCTAAAGAGTTTTATGTTGGGATGAACCGTCTGTTTAAGTATTAGCATTAGCTTAAATTAGCTAGCTACACTTATGAAATCTGGTAGCGAGAATCATCATTTCAGCCGATAAAATCCACGGCCGTCAGCTAGAAATGAGGGACTGCATTTGTTTATTTCTCTGTGGAATTGAAGACCAAGTGTTTCCAGAACTTCTTCTAATTTCGATGTTAAATTTGCCGCCGTTATCACCGTAAAAATGTGCAACGTGAGAATGGAAAGCTTGACCGGCTTAACTAAGGAGAACGGGGCACAGCGCAGGGCAATTGTTCGTCAGCTACTGTTAATGAAAACTTCCTGCACAGATGTTTCACGTTATGAGCGATTCATAGGATACAATCCCTCCCCTTTCCAGGATATTTTAATGTGAAACATCTTCAGGAGGGGCTGATTTTCATCGAGAGAGTCCGTTTTACACTGATCATTAAAAAAGCAAAGTAGAAGTGAAGAGGAATTAATTAATGAACGAAAACAGCATTTCTGTTCCAGCAGAGACTCGGAACAAAAGAGTGGTGAGTGTGACATGACCGTGCTGTTGTTGTACTGCTGGAAATAAAGCTGTGGAAATTTTCTGCGTGAGTCACTATACCAGTAATTCTACGCCCATTCAGTGTTTGTTTTTTTTTTAATGCAGCCTTGACTAGAGACCAGCTTTTATTTGTTTGTTCTGTCCATTATTTGAATCCCAGATTTCACTTCATTATCATCATCATCATTCTTATTCAATATTTTCACAGTAACAGTGTCTCCAATGACTAACTGTAATACGAAAAACAGTTGCTTTTAGTGACCACAGACAGTTGTCACCTGACTCTGCAGATCTGCACGGCTCTGTGGAGCCTTTAGCATAGATGTGGACTAGAGTCAGACTTGAGTCACAAATCTGATTGCTTCAGACTCGACAAAAACAAAAAAGACCTGCAACTCGACTTAAAAACTTTCTCCGGATAAATGGCTCATCATGTCGCTTGGACTTGAGCCTTTTGACTTGAAAGATACTCGAGATCTTCCCCCCTAAACCCAAAGTCAGTTATTTAAAAAGTGTCAATCAATTCATTTCCTGAATCAAATAACATAAACGCTATTAATTCCCAGCAAGGTGGCACTTAATTCCCCAGATCCACTCTGTTTGAACAAAGCTGACAAGCGTCCAATCAAGCTGCACGAGAGAAATATGAAGAACTAACTTTACGTTACTGAGCTCCTGTTGGAAAAAAATGATACCAAAGATAATTTTGTTCCAGTGCAAAAACTAGAAGGTGGTCAATAAAAAACAACTGCAGTATGCAAAATGTGCGGGTCAAAAAACTTCCAACTTTCTTTCAAAATTTAAAGTTTTACAAAGAACAGCAAGTTGACACTCTGTTGTTAAAATGATGTTACATTTGGTGAGGAGCACATTATGACCTGTTTAGGACTCCAGACTCCAAAATTTACGTCTTGGGACTCGTCAGTCTTGACTTGGGACTTGTGTGTAAAGACTTGAGACTTCCTTGTGACTTGCAAAACAATCACTTTTGGCTTTTAGTATCTTTCAGTCAATTCTTTTGTTTTTTTTTACGACACACAGTTTACCAGTTTTTCATCTCTCTCTTCAACTTTAGAGTGTGTTTACATCCACACAACTATCCTGGTGATTATCAGGCTTTTTGGAGAATCCTGGTTGTTTTGTGCATGTCAGTACAGTCAGAATCATTTATACTGAGATATGAATAACCAGGGTTCTAATGTTCCATGTAAACAGCATGACTGAACAAAGGAAAAGGCTCAAAACCAGGATACTCATGTGCATGTAAACAGTCTGTTTTCAGTAGAGTTGGGTTCTCTTAAGATTTTTTTTTTTGTTTCCTGATTTTTTTAAAATATTTTGTATATATAACTACCACTTGACCTGTTAGCTCGATGCTAACACATAATTGGAATTCCCATTGACACGCTAACATAAATTAGCATTGCAGACTCAGTAATATTAACAAAACAAACTGATCAATTTTACTTCACATGCTGAACTAAAACGACACGCGTGCTCGTATTTTCTGGCATAATTTTCCCTGCTTGGTGGAAACAAAGTGACAAACAACAGCTGATGATTTCACACTGCTTCAACACTCAACACTGACCAGCTACAGCAGCCTCAAAGGGTCAAAACTTAAACTAAAAGTACAGCTACTACTTGGAGGAGACACTGCATGTCAGGAGAGGGCAGCACATATATTTATATGTTATTTATTGTTCACTATTTGATGAGTAGGAAAAGCTAAATCCAGCATGTTACTTCAAAAAGTATATATTTTTATTTAGTCTATTGTACATTTTATCTACCACTTTTATATGCGCTCGAATTTAGGGTTTTGAAAAGACAGTTTAAGTGCAATTCATATGTAAAGGATGTTAATTTACATGCTTGCATTGTGCTGTGAGCAGTTTTTAGGGGCTCTATTCATTTTGGCACCAGCTTGATGAGCAGGAACAGCAAACATTTACTTCAAAAAGTTTTTTTTTTTACTACTTTTGTAAACAGAATAGTGATGCTGCTGCTGAAATAAATATATACAGTCTCTAAAAATGTATGATTCAACGTTTCCCCTTGGTCTAGAGTTTAAAAAGCAAGCAAAAATTGCAATAAATCATAATATCTCATTGCAATACTTGTAGAATCCCAATGCATATCAGATCAGCACACATGTACTGTATCGTGAAAATATCGGATTGGGAGATGAGATCGTTTTCAGCAGCAGAGAGCGGCTGTATTCAGCTAGAAATCTCTGAAAAAAGCAAATATACACTAACAGAGTGCAGCATGTAGCAGCTACGGAACCAGAAGTTTTTCTCCGGAGTTATTAGAGACCAAAACAGAGCTAAAACGAGAGTGATAATTGGACTAATGAACATTAGATAGTGGCCAGAAACACAACACAATAATCATTAAGCCATATTAACTTCATAAAGGTGATAATGTGTTGTGTTAACAGCTTGTTAGGCTGACCCAAGTGACCTACAAAATCTAATGCAGGGTTCTGTACCTCGTGTTGTTCAGCTGCAGCACCCTTCAACATACAAACTGCTAAAACACACATTTGCATACCATATATAAAATATGTCGCCAATGCCCTTTATTTAAATTGATCATTTTAGATCCGAGGACTGTGGGGAAATCCCTTTTTAACGTTATTAGGGAGGGTGAGAGACAGAGACGGGGAGAGATGGGACACTGGAGGGACTGTTATTCCTTTGGTTTTATATCAAATAAAAGATTAATGTAAAGTTAGAGAGAGAAAAGAAATGACAAAAAGAGAGGAGACAAAAAGAAAAAGGAAGAATTACAAGTGGGAAAGAAGGAGAAAGCTGGAAAAGAAGATGGAGGGTGTGAAAGAGGATGATAGAAAGGTGTTATTGTTGAGATATGGCTTCTTAATTTATTTTTACCTAATTGAGGATTTAATGAATCATGGACAGCCGACAGCGAGACACGGAGAAAAGAAAAATAATGCATGCACATCATTCCGGCCACGTGCTGTTTCATGTGTGAATCATGCTGAGACTAAAAACTCAATATGCAGAATATTCTTCCGTCAACCCCGGGATGCCGCAGCTCGAACCGCTAAGAGACACCCTGAGCGTTCGTGCCGTTCAATTTCCGGCTATATTTCACCAAAGCAAAGCCAAACACTAAAGTTGACGGAGACAGGCAGGCTGGCAGGTTGGATGAGCCTGGTGGTTTGTGGTAAGTTAGTGCTGCTGGTTCTGGCTGATGATTCAACATCACTGTGCAGCCGGTGTGAGACAGCAAAAGACAGAGTGGCACTCTGCATCAGTGCTGCTACCATGTGACTGTCCTCAAAGTGTTTTACATGAATCCAGTAAAGGAGACCCCCCCCCTGCTCCAGCAGCAGACATACACTCAAGTCCTCAGGGGAGTTAAGAAGAGATATTACCGCCCTGCTCAGTATGCTGTTGTTCTTTTATCCATGAAACATAAAACTCATCGCTTCCTGTAAACCAGAGAAATTTTCCCACCGCTCAGAGCAGTAAATATCGCTGCTGAAGACTTTAGAGATGAAAGAGGGGAAAACTGTGACGATCAACTGTGTCACTTTGTTCACAATATGACTGCAACACGTCAGCTGAGCATTTAATCTTCACGTGGAAAACACTTAACACGACATGAAAAATGGAAATGCACTAAATCTGTCATCTTCCAAACACATACAACATAAAATGCAACAAAAGTGCCTGAGATAAAAACAGATAATTATGACGTTTATGAAGGAAAATAAAATCAAATAAATCGACCATAAACACACTTTTATTAAAGCTCTTTTAATGAATGTAGTTTTGATATGCTTCATATTTAGTTAAAAAGTGTGTTTCAACATTTTCTAAGACAGCCAGGCTGTCATCATTTGTGCATATGGTCCGAGGCAGCTCTAAGTATGAGTATGAACAAATTCAGGTAAGAACATGTTGATGAATCCCAGAGTTGTGCCTAAAACGTTTCGGTTTAAGCACAAATCTGTGCGTACACGCTGTTCTTGAATGAGGCCCGTTATTGTCACAAAATCGAGGCATTTGGTCAAAAATATGGTTTTATTTTTCCTAATTTTATCACCTTAACCAATTCTACCCCTTGGGGAACACAACATGCGCTCAGTCATAACCTACGTCATCAATAATTATCAATATTGACAAATATGAAACTTCACTATTGTCACAGGTTTTTCAGCTATTTCACGCAGGCCTACTTTGTTCAGAAATCTTTTTGCCGATTCTTAGTGCAGGAACACACTTGTTCGACAATGCCTCTCCTCACAGGGCTGTCACCGTCATGAAATTTTAGTTCAAGATAAATTATCATACAAACAGTAGCAATTAACGATGTAATTGTTTATTTTATGCCATTATTATAGTGTAAGCCCGAAGCATTTCTGTTTGCTTTTTAGGCTTTATAAGCAAAAATTGCTCAGGGTTGATTTGACAGAAATAATGAAGCAATTACTGACAATAACAGGCACCAATAATCAAAATAAACAAGACATTACGGCCAAAACAGGCCACATCCTTCTCATTCTCAACCATGTAGTGCAAATTTGAAACAAATTTAAAGAAAAATGGCAAAACAAAAAGCAAATGATCTACTGCGATACTGTCAGGAACGTGATATATTTCTATTTTTTCATCTAACTTTTAGACAATAGTCAGTATAAAGATCACAACACAATATGTATAAAATCTGAGTTTAAAAAGTTTACTTTCTTATGCATTCAGAACAGTGAACAACTCTGCTATGTTGCACCCGGGGGTTTAAACACAAACAAGAAAAGGCCACAAATCTTTGCAGCAGAATCAACACAGTATCAGAAAAAATAACATCGCGATATCGAAGTGCATTGATATTTTCTTGTACCTTTACAACCTTCAGGTGAATATTCAAAGTTAAGCCCCTCAAGATGAACAGGCGCAGACAAGACAAACGCACCACTGTGGACATCTTACAGAGACCTGCTCCACAAAATCACGGATTAAACTGCCGCACTCGACAAGTGGAGCAGTTCTGAGCTGACAGGACGCAACACGACGCCGACTCCAGCAGCATGAGTGGAGGCAGACTCTGTTTACAGCCATGATTCTTCTGGACAAACAGTCGAAGTTGATGAACAATGTTTCCAGATGTTGATCTTTTTATGTGAAGATGTCGACTACATTATCATCACCATCTTTCTGCTGCTGGATATGTTTATAATTTTTTTTTTTTAATATATTTTATCCTATTCTACTCTAATTATCTGTATATATGTTGTATGTGTCTGTGGCATGAAGGAAATACAAACTTGCTTGGCTTGGAGATGTTGTTGGTTGAGATATTTCAGTCTACTTTGGATTATTCATAAATTTAAGGATGACCAAACTCTATTTTAGCATGTGCTTTTCCTTTCCGAACCACCTTTCCGAACCACAAAGACCCCACGGCGGGCCGGGACACTGCAAAGTCCAACCTCGTCTGTGACATCACTGTTTCCACCATTCTCATCCTCAAACTGCTGAACCACAGTATCCAACCTCCTCATAGTCTGACTCACCGGACGCACGCTGCAGGTATACGTCTGCCATCGGTCGCTTGTTTCAAGTAGCATCGCTGTGTCCGCTTTACACGTTTTCAAAGCCCCCAGGAAACAAGAACAACCTCTGAAGTGCAGCCTACACGCTGAAAACGGCAAATTAGCGCCTTGGACGCAAACGGTACAAACATAAACAAGCCAGCAGCTGTTAGCTTTTCTTAACTTTTCGTGCAACTCTTCCACCAAAACAATTTCCCCCTCTACGCTATTTTGCAGCAGCACCATCGCTGCATCCTGGGGTTAGCGCTGCCCGAGACGTTTGTGATTGGTGGAAGGAAATGCAAACAAGGCAGGGCGTTGATTCCCCTGTAGAAGAATGTATATACGTGGAGCCAGACCTCTCTCAAGCACTGAGCAACTAACGTTCCCCTAACCCAAACTCTAGCAAAATGCTTCAGCAGCACGGTGTTCTTCCACTCTGCCTACAGATGCAAAAATGGTATAAAGGATAAAAACGCTTGCTCTGCTGCTGCTTTGTTGCTTCATCTCCATGAGGAAACTCCTGCAGCAGTGCTGAAGATGTAAAATGGCGAATTTCCAACACGGCCACATCTGTAACACTAATCGCGGATAGATGCAGCCTAAGGAACGTTCAGTTTCTTCCCATCCACCTCTGATTTCTACATCAGGTTGTCAGCTCAAAGACATTAGGTGGGAAGCAGCGCTTAAGTATTAGATATCATGTTCTAGATATTATAACAAGTCTCTGGCATCTGCATAAATACTTGCTACCATAAATATTCATGACTAGTAGGTGGAACTCAAGGTCAGCGTAGCATGTGGGCAAATACAGCGATCCATTTGAATCAAAAATGCAGAGACGCTTCAATATCCATTGGTGACTTTATGTCACGTACTCAAAGATTGCAATTCCACAAGGTTAAATACGGCTTGTAATGAATTCTGTAGTATTTGAATCAGTTTTTGAACCGTTGCATCTGCGGAGGTTCATCACTAACATTCAGCATGAAGCCAATTTTTCATCACTTCTTCTGTATTGTTACAGCCACTTAAATTTCTGCAACACTAACAGCTTTTCATGCGAGTTAAGACTCTGCAGTCAGATCCAACGCCCCCCTGCCGAGGCCTGACTCAACCCAGCGCTGATTCTTCACTAAGCAACAAAGTCGGACACAAAAAATGCATGAACAGGCAGTGAGCAAGTTAATAATAAAAATAAACTACTGCCCAGTTCTGCACAAGAGTTCAGATGAGAGAAATGATAGAAATATACGCAAGTAAAAGTACAAAGTATTCTTCTCAAAAACTACTCAGAGTATCAGTTACTTTTTAACCCTCGATGTTTAATCAGTCCCTCCAGGAAGCTGAGATGTTGACGATTCATGCAAATTTATCCAATCTCCCCACGAAAATGTCACACGTCTGTCTCAATGAACCGACTCAATATTAATTGTTTTTTTGTATTTTTATTTCTTAATTTTGTCACAGATAATGCAAAGAACAAGGTTTGTCCTTATTTATTTTCACTTTTAGCCACAATTTCATTGCAAAAAAAATTTCTTAAAAACATTGCAACATGCATCACAGATTTTCTAGAAAAGCTGCCATGAAAACAGGCATTTCAGACCAACCCCCCCCCCAAAAAAAACTGCAAAATCCTCAGTACTCAACTATGATCTTAAAAGTATCTAAGTAGATTGCATAGTGAAATGTGTACTTAAGTACAAGTACATACTTGAAAATTTATTCAAAAAAACTCCCCAAAAGTCCCCAAAACAGCTACTTAATTACAGTAACCTGAGTTTTTGTAATTAGTTACTTCCACCCCTGATAACTGACTACTTGAAGTTTCACAAAAATAGTTGTTTCTTCCAGGCTGCTGCATTGGACTTTACATTTTTACTCGATTCAATCTTCAACCTTCTTCAATTGTAAACAAAAAATCAACACAGTTCAAAATTAAATAAGCTTAAACAAATCTTTAAAAATACGATACTGAATGGAGATGGGACGGGTAACCGGCTTAGTGAGAGAGGGGACAGGATGTGTAGATTGATTCTGATTTGTGTTTTA
>JAJHUR010079503.1:0-11418 GCA_027495735.1 Lutjanus campechanus | reverse complement strand
AGAAAACCTAAAACCACTGAAATAATTTAATTTTAAAAGTTACTTGGAACATCACAAGCATAAATAATATAATAATAAATGTTGTGAATAAACAATAATAATAATAACAATCACAAGAATAACAGTAAAAGGTGCAATTTCATTTGATATTATTATCAGACATTCTGCTTTTTAAAACTAAAGTGATGAGAAAAGCTGGAAATGACTGCCTTTGCTTTGGTATTTTATTTCCTTTATCTTTTTTTAATATGTGCTAATTACTGTGTGACGTGGTATCACTTTTTGTATTTCCACGTCTTCCATCTTATTTTAGAGTATTGAGTATTATTGTGTGTTTCAATTTGAGAAAATCAATAAAAATATTTGAACAATAATAATAATGTTTTTTGTCTTCACAGTTTGAACAAAATTAGTGAATGAATAAAAAACTTCTCTATAACTTTGGCGGACTTTACATGTACACTTTTGGCACATGTGATTTTCTTAACTTTTTTTTTTTTAATATGTTCTTTGGACCTAAAATAAACATAAATTCATGCTTGGTCACACAGAAAAAGGTCTGAACTTGTGTTTCTCACAATATGACAGATGTGATGATATCATCCACCTACGGATAAATCTGAGATTTATTAAACTAACGAGCACCGTCAGTACTTTTACGATTATATAAATGTGAGTTATATTGAGGATACATGATTGAAGAGTTTTAAATGAGGATAATTTCATAAAAATACACTTAACAGATTCAGGAAACGTTTGTAGATTTAAGTTGTTTAATGAGAGTTTACACAGAATAAAAAGTGATTCACAGCAGATTTCAGTCTGTTTGGTGGCGAGCATTGGTTTATATTTAATTGTACCTTTAAAATGTACTAAAACAATTTAATAAAGCTGTTGAATTGTTCCCTGAGATGGATTTATTGCAGTGAAATGACCAAAAACCCACTGGCTGTTGGAGATATAAAATGGCATGTTTTGAAAGAGAACATGGGGCTGACAGGAGTCTGCAACCTGCAGCTCTTTAGCTGCTGTCCGGAAAAAAAAATTACATTGAAATGAATAATGGTTATTTCTTTATTGATCATTGTTGTAGGTCTGTGAAAAAGTTGAAACAACTCAAAATTTCAAGGCGAAGAGCTTTTTGTGTTTTGATCTCAACTCAAACTCTTTGAAAAAGTTTTTCAATCTACTAAACTTTTATTGAGATAATTTACTTTTGTTTTTTTTGTTTTAGAAACCTCGATGTTATTCAAGTGAAAGTGAATGATGGTTAAAATTTTAATATTTTGAATTCAAACCATTTAATTTTCAGGCACCGAAATAATGATAAATCAGGTTCACAGCTCGCTGTCACTAAATTTTGAAAATTTTCTTTTCTGTTTTTTTTTGTTGTTGTTGAGTTTCTAAAAAGTTTATCTAAAGAAGAACAAATTATCTGAACTAAAGATTGTAGGTTGGCAGAACTTTTTAATTTCAGTACATTGCCTTGAAATCTTGAGTCGTCTCAGTTATTTTTTACAGTGTAAAGTGATTTTTACGATTGTCAACTGTAAATGTATGTAGCCTGTAAAGCAGATTTAATCATCTAAAATGTGCATCATACTGTACATCTGTGGCTCGGTGCCTTTTCCTCTAAATTTTGACAGTGGCTTGTCTTCTTGAGTCTCTATGGATGCCAAATTTAAAATATAAAGTATTCATTGAACCTTTATTTTTTTTAGTGCAGGACCAGACAGATTATTTTCTTAGGTTGCAGACCCCTGGTCTAACACATGTAAAACACTGATACAGTCCTTTAAAGCTCTTTGTGTGATTACAGAAAACACTTTTTTTTTCATTTAATTGCTGTAAATGATCCCCAGAATGTCTGTGATATCGTTGATTTCATTGATGAGAGGCTTCAGGAGGTGGGGGCGATCAGGAAGCCGGTGAAGGTGTGGCTGGTGCTGCTCTGGCTCGTCACGATGGTGTTGTACTTGGTCAGCTCCAGTGAGACGGTGTCTCCGGCCGCCAGCTGCAGGACCGCAGAGCCCGAGGTGACCAGGAAGCCTTCAGACGTGTCGCACAGCATCAGGTGACTGTCGCTGCCCTTCACCAGCTTCAGACACACCTGGAGGTGATCACAGACAGTCAGGAGCTCAGATATCCACACATCAGTGTTCAGGGTCAGTTACCTAATTATCACAATACTAAAGTAATGTAACTGGATTACTTTCTGTTACTTTTGGGTTACCTCAATATAAAATATGGTGAAATTGTTCAGCCTTATATAGTGTTTCAGGACTGCAACTAACGATTATTTTCATCTGTCGATCACTTTGTCAATTAATCAGTTTAGTTGTTTCATCCATGAGCTGTCAGAAAATGGTGAAAAATGTTGATCAAAGCTCAAGATGACGTTCACAACCCAAAAATATTCAGTTTACTGTCAGAGAGGAGTAATGAAACCAGAAAATATTCACATTTTCGAAGCTGAAATCAGAGAATTTGGCCTCTTTTTCTTTAAAAAAATGGCTCAAAATGATTAATCAATGATCAAAATAGATGCAGATTAATTAAGTAGTCATTAATTCTCAATTAATATTTGTAGCTCTATGTGTTTTATGTTTGTTGTTAGGTTTTTCCTTACTTTGTTGTGAGCAATTTTTTAATTGATTGATTGATTTAAAGACAAATGCAGTGCAGCATTTTTTCACTAAAAGCCATGATAATGAATTGTGTTGCACTGTGCAGGGTAGTTTATCATTCTTTATTTTAAAATTGTAATCCTACAAATAATCTCTCCGTTTTTACTAAATGTAATTGTAATCTAATTACTTCTTTAACTTCTTCTTTATGTAGCCAGATTACATAATCCGGTTACATGTAATCTGTTACTCCCCACGCCTGGTCAAAGTGTAATCCGACCCCGTGGCAGATATTAAGAATAATCACATAACCAGTCTTCTCACTAATGATCTGATCTAGTCAGTAGTAATCTGATACTGTTTCATATCCAGTTAAAAACTCCTTGTAGTAACTTTGAGTACAGTACTGGAGTAAATGTGATTTTGACTGCTGGTCAAATGATTTTATCCGACTCTTGAAGTCAAAGTGAAGCAAATCAAACAGACGAGACAGAAAGATATCGAGTCACACAGACGAGTTTCGTGAGGACGAACTCTTCAGACTCACTCTGCTCTTTGCTGAAACGTGGTAACTGAAGAAATAAATCCCTCTGATGGCGCACGTGAACGTCCCGTTTGTCAGCGAGTCTCCTTGAAACTGTTGATCCAGGTCCGGCAGGATCTCTCTGTGGGAGATTCACACAAAACACATTTCAGGTTTTATTGATTGATATTGATGTTTTGTTTTGATTTTAAATTATTTCCTATTTTGAGTTTTTATTCTGCCTCTGTTGTTTCCTCATTTGTGACAGCATCTCCTCAGTTCCTGTTATTTTATTCTTTACCATTACAAAGTGCGAAGCGCTTTGTGTTGCATTCTGAAAAGTGATATATAATTGATTGATTGATTGATTGATGGTGTGCATGTGCATCTGAACGTGGCTTCAAGCTGTGGATCTACAGAAATATTGTTTTTAAATGAAATTCCAAATGAAAATACTTAAAACATGAGATAATTGAAATGTAATTTCCTTCCCTTTCCTTTATTTTTGTTTAAATATCAGCCAGTAGTCACGATCATGTGTGTAGCATTCACCAGTCGTTATGAGCTAAACTGTGAATGGAAAGATGATAAGCAGAGCTGAGCACAAGTGCTTGTTGTTACTGAAGAAGTACCAGTGAAGCGTCCACAGTCACACAAAACACTGCTGGAGTTTCACAGGAAAAGTGTTGCAGAATCCCAAACAATGGAAGTGAATGGTGACCAGTTTTCAAATGTAAAAAACAACCGAAAAAACATAAAATGACGTTTGAAAACTGGTCACCGTTCACTTCCATTGTTTGGGAGATTCTGCAACACTGTTTTCCTGTGAGACTCCAGCAGCGTTTTGTGAACTAAAAAAAAACTAAACCTGACCTTCAATCAGCATGAGGGTGAGTAGATGATGACTGAATTTTCATTTTTGGGTGGTGGTGCTTGGAGAGCTCAACGTCGTCTGATGTGGTGTAAAAAGTTTGAGAAACGCTGCTTTAAACGATACAAATGATCTGATTCTGGTAAATGATGAAATATGCATCCCATGCTTTCCAACTCTTTTCATTTCTCTGTCCCGCTCCTTCCTGTTCTCCTGTTTCAATTCCTCTGATTTTTTTTCTCCCCTCATAATGAAATCACGGCGTCGTCGTGGCGTCGTTTCAGGTCACCCTCAAACAAATGTGATCGAACACACCTGCACGGTCCTGAAGTGGTGAGGCAGCTGTTAATCTAAAAAATCCTAGAGATGTTTTCTTCCCCATCCTTAACTTTAAATGTTGCTTATTTAGTCACAAATATTTAATAATTTATGGAAATACCTAAGATTTTACACTAAGTTTTCTGGGGCTTTAATGGCGACTCCAGGCTGCAAAAAAACTCATAAAACCATCATAGATATTTGATCAGTCCCTCCCTTCAACCTCTTCTATCCAAACAGCTTTTTTCTTCTAATTACTTTTGTTTTGTTGCATTAAGTATCACTCCTGCTCTCTCTGTGGCTTGGAAAGCACTGACCTGTTGAAGTTGATGACAGTGTCCAGCTCTGGTGCTTGTGATATCATCCGTTTCTGGGAGAAGTAGGAGCTCTGCTGGTGAGAGGGGTTGAAGGGTTTTCCCTTCTCACCTGGCTGGCCTGCGACACCGAGAGGACCCGGGAGACCCAGGTCACCCTTCAGCCCAGGCCGTCCTGGAGGCCCCAACACACCTGGAAACCCCTTCTGGCCCCTGACAGGCTGACCTGCCTCACCTGCTCATACAGAGAAACACATGACATAAGGTTGATAGATTGAACTGACGCTAAGATCAAACTGAGAAAGCATTTTTACAATTTTGATCCTTTTCCACTCATGGATACTGTTTTGAGATTAATTAAACACCATAGGAGCTCAGTTTCTTCTTCACGGTGCAGCTGATGCAACTTTAAAGGGCTGATCCAACAAAAAAAGTAGCATCAGTCCTACTTAATTCACCTGTTTTTAGTCTGTTTGCATGTGTTTTCTTCAGTTGCCATTCAGCCGTTCAGCCATCATCTACTCACCCTCGTGCCGATTGAAGGTTGGGTTTATCTTGTTAGTCTGCAAAACACTGCTGGAGTTTCAAAGGAAAACAGTGCTGCAGAATTTCCCAAACAACGGAAGTTAATGGTGACCAGTTTTCAATCATAAAAGAACAAAAGGAAAAAAAACAACAACATAAAGTTTTTTGAGTCAACTTGGCATGTTGGGGCTTTAGGTGACTTGGATTACACCAGATGAGCAGTATGGAGGCATTTATGTTTTTATTCTGTTGTTTTTTTAACATTTGAAAACTGATCATGATTCACTTACATTGTTTGGGAGATTTTGCAACATTATTTTCCAGCAGTGTTTTGTAGACTAAAAAAAAACTAAACTCGACCTTCAATCAGCATGAGGGTTGATTATGGGGTGAACTATCCCTTTTAAGCTTAAGGACGAAAAAAGCAAAACAACCGAGTACAATTTATGCATTAAAAAAAAATTTCATTCTGAATATTTGACTGATCAGTAGTGCTGCTTAAATAAAAAGCAGCAGTACTGCATAACTGAGTCCTGTTGTTGGCTACAAGTAGAATATTTGTTTCACAGTTTGAGAATGTTTTTAGGTGGTTAGGTTCAGCAAAGTGCATCCATACAAATGTATTATTAACAGCTTGGCTGTTTAAGAGAGAGAAAAAGATGGTATTTGATTGGAATTCATATTGGTTGCGGTTGCAGTATTGGTGTCATATCGGGCATGAAAAAGTGAGCCATTCCTACTTGTTAGTCAAGATTTAACAACAGAATATGTAAAATGTATCTTGATGTCTCCATGAGCTCACCAGGGTCTCCCTTCTCTCCCTTGGGACCGTCCACGCCGTTGCGTCCATGGCTGCCTGGTATCCCAGGAATCCCCGGGATCCCGCAGGACTGTGTGACCGCCGGACTGACGTGAACTAAGAGCAGAAACACTGCAGTGCTGCAGCTCAGCCACCGGAGGGCCTGAATGAGCACAGACAGAGACACACAGAACTTGTTTCTGTCACTTAGGAGGACAGTGCACTGACTTTTACTAATTCTTCCCGTAAGCTTTGACCATAACAAGTACATGTTCAAATCCTAACAATATCCTTAACCAAACGCCAAGTCTTAAACTTAAAATGTGAAGTTTTGTCTTATGGGGACCAGCTCACTTTGTCCCTAAATGATTTGGTAATTATTTTAATTAGAAAACTGATAGTAAAACCCACAAAAACAACCAGTTGACAGTGACACATGAAATCATAGACAGAGTATATTCCTGAGTTGATATCTGACAACAGTTTTTAAGGTTCTAGCCAACTGTCTAAACAATATGGAAATGAAAATTAAATTAAATACAAGTTTGAGACAAATTAATGACTAAATGCCTAAAATTGAAGACATTTAAACCCTCCAACCTTTTATGCAAACAACTTGACTTTACTTTACTGTTAAAAGGTTAAACACAATGACAAGATTCAACATGAGGCAAGAAATCCACTTCTGTTACAACAAAGCCTCTGTCTGATGAAGACAGAAGTGATCTTCCCTCTCTCTGTCTGTCTACATATATTTTTTTGTTCTTTTAGATTTCGTAGGGACGGAAAAGTCTCACCATTTGCAGGTAACGCAGTCTCTCGTCCTGTGGTGGAGTGATAAGCTGATGGAGATCGGAGCTGAAGAGCCGAAGAGCTGAAGAGCTGCACACTGACAGCAGCAGCTCAGTCAGGACAAAACAGGAAGCGAAACTGTTCGAGGGTGCACGATCACTGCTGCCTTGGTGTTTACAATCATCATTTTTAAAATACAATATTGACTGAAACAGTGACATAGAAAAAAAAACTGCTGTCAGTGATGGAGTGAAACAAAGTGCATACACAATATTTGAGATATTGTTACTTAAGCAGTTTTATTTCTTGTAACTTACACTTTTACTCCACTACATTGTTTCATGAAAATGAAAAAGTTTATGGACTGAGATTTTATATTAAAAAAAATGATGCATTGCTGTAGTTTAAACTAAACAGAACACAAAATAGTTCAAATTAGCTCCACCTTGACCACTTACAGCAGTAAAATGCTAATTACATGATGACTACATTTACATATACACTAATTTTCCACTGTTATTATGATTATTAGAATGTTTAGAATTTCATATGGACGTGTAAACAACATATTATATCTGGATATTTTGAATTTGGCCTTATTCTGAATAGAATTTTCTAATTATAACATGCAGGATACAGCAATATTATTCAGGTTTTAGGAGCATTCTTTGTACTGTGCATTCAGAATATGTGTCTTTGTTTGCTTGTTTTTTTCCCTGCAGTTAGCTGCGCACATTTGCAAGTCTGGGATGGAGCGACATGCACAAAAGAAAAGTCCACATTTCTAGTCAGAAGGAGAAACTTTTAAATATGAAAAGACTTTGATGGCAACAAGTGGTGCAAATATTGCAATGCCAGCCTCTTCAGGGAGGTGGTTGAACAGCTGGACAGCACCGGTGGAAAACTTTTGAAAAAAAATATACCATTTTAACTCCAAAAGGCAAAATGATCCAAGTGGCTCCAGCAGCGAGCTGCAGACCTCCAGGGAGCTCTGGGCATCTCGAGTAATAAACACAGAGAGTCACATCGGATTCTGTTCTGATCCAACGTATTTCACTTTGCAAACGTACAGACGTGTAGCGCTGAGAAGGGGGGCAGAAAAGAGACCGGAGGGAAATAAGAGAAACAACCACAGTCTGTTGATTTTGCTGCTCAGTCAGAAGCTGAACTGAACTCGAGACACACGTTTGATGCTGCGCGAGGTGAAAAATTCGCAGGAGTGAAGCACACGCCATGCCAGATTTAACAAACGTAGTCACTGATGCATTAGTAACAATAAGGGAATGATATTTGTCTGCACTGACTACCTTTTTCCTTTGAAAAGACACATTGAGACACATCCTACACTGTTTCATTTTGAAGATTTCAAAGTCTAAGGTCTGTTATTTTTTGTGACAGGCCGTTGCCATGGACACAGTTCTGATCATAGACTCTGGAGAAACAATAACATCATCGTTAAATCACTAAAATCCTTTAGAAATCAATATTTTTATGCCAAATTATTTGTATTTTTGGTACATTACCATGTAACAAGCAGGATAATGTGAAGTGAGCAGGTTTTTTATTTGTGTAATATAGACCTGTCAGGGTTTATTTCACCATAACAACCTGCTCACTGTTCATAAACCCTTATGTAACCCTTATGTAAAGTCTTCACCTTAAAGGTAATTAACTTCATCAGACAGTTAATGTTGTGGAGTATAAAGTGTAATATTTTTCTCAGAAATGTTGTAAAGTAGCAATAGAAAGTAAACTGAAAATACTCGCATGTGCATTTTGTTCATCACCCCTCCTTTCTTCTATTCTTGTTCACATCGTTTTAATTTGCTGTTTATTGCATTTTAAAACTTTCTCATAACCTCATCTGTCACCTTCGTGGTTTCGGTGCCTTTTTCCCTAAATCTGTAATATTTTACTCCATTTATCTGACAAAGCAAATGACCCCTCAGAGGAAGTGAAACAGTTAAACGAGAAATCAGGAAAGACTCCACCTGAAGAAGAACTGATGATCAAGCATGGTTCAATTTATCTGAATTAAAACATAATTTCTCCAAATCTACATTTTGTTCTGGTTTTTTTTCTCTGCACTTCCTCTTTGTTGTTGCCTAAAACACAAACTGGTTTCCGGGCAGGGCGTCTCTGAGTCTCCAAACCCCAGTCTGCATGGCAGTATCTGTTCCACAAAAAATTTAATATTTCCTCAAGAGTCTCCATCAAAAAAAAAAAAAGGGCTGGCCTTTATTTATTAAAAATACATCCTGTCAAATATGCCAGTTTGTCATTTTTTTTGTCTTTCTCAGATCCTCTTTCCATTTCTTCACTTCGTGTTTTCTGTTTCTGAATGTTTGATCCACCTTGTTTTTGGGACTTATCGTTCCATCCATCGACCCTTGATTACTGTACTCGTGTTTTGGGGTCACTGTGGTTGTTGGTCTGGATTGTGATCAGTTTTTTCTTGGCTGTGCTTTGTTGCTTCGTGTTGCTTACATGGCTGTATGGTGTTTGTTTTTGCTGTACTGTTGGGCTGATGTTTTTCCTCTTTCTTCTTGTTCTGTATGGCTCGAATTTCATCTCGAAGAATATTTGCTTTGTTGTCTGTTTCTGTCTCTATGACATCTTGTTGTCTTCGTTCTGTGCATTTTATCACTTTATAGGTTTCAAAACATCTCGCCAAAGCACAGCATAATATGTTGCACGTTATTAAAAAAAATTAATAAAATGGAAATGAAATTGTGCCCAGAGGTTAAACTTATGATCCAGAAGATTTTCATGAAATCAAACCTCATTTTTGATGTTACTACTATATAATAATTCTTATTAATAGTGGCGGACTCCGCCATCCCCACACTGGATTAAAGTTCATGCTTCACACACAGAAGAGATTATCTAAAAAGGAGTCATGCATGTAATCCAAAGCTATTTTAAAGGCCTCACTGTTCTCTGTCTGTTCTCTTTATTGTACTAAAGCAACATTAGATTACTATTTTACCTTGTAATAGCATAAATGGTGCCTCTGTCATTCCCACTCTGCAGCCCAAATGCCTGTTCTCACACTATGTAACTTAAAGCACTAAGTCACTGATTTATGTGAAACTGGATCTTAGTTTTTGGAGGAAATGTTTTCTGATTTTCCCTCCGATGTTCTCTAGCTGCTCCACCTCAACTCTCTGTGATTTACAGAGTTTCCTTATGGACAGTTAGCTTTACTTGTTGCTAAAGTTAACAGCTAACTGCTGCTAAATGTAGCTGTTGTAGCTAGTTAGCTTACTTGGAGCTCAGAGCACTCGTGGAGAGTTGGTGTTTACAGCGGAAGCACAGGAGCTTTGGACCATCTGGGGGAGGAGGTTTTCATGTTTGAGGTTGGGGGGGAACGTTGGCAGGGAGCAGAGCCAGAACCAGAGCTGGGTGAGCAGGTAGTATAAGAAGCCACTACAAACATCTTGGCAGAGTACAAGAGACAGCAGAGGACAATAACAGAGGCTGCTGGACAAAAGTAAATCTCAGACTGGCTTTTAGTCACTGTTGAGAGCCTAATAAAATAAAGACTGACTCTATCTTTAAGTTATCTGACTGCTAAAGCAAATGTAACATCCCACTGGTCCTGTTTCACATTGAAAGTGTTCAACTGGGACATGAAACGATGGATACTAATCAGCAAATGGCAGTAACACTATTTATTAGACCTGAAAAAAACAACAACAACGATAAACACAAGAGAAGAAGAAAGGTCCAATGCACTTTTACAACAAAAAGTTAAATGTTCTCTTCTGGCTCTTTCATTGTAGATTTATATCTGCAGCCCACACATCAGTGGAGAAAGTGCACAGGAGTCCAAGATGTCTTACGCCGAAAAGGTTTATTGAAACTTGATCAAGGAGAATGAAAGAATAATCAGTACATGCTTTGTCCTTATGCTCCCTTCAATTCAGGAGTTTTGGTCCTCTGGAGATAGTCTTTAAGTCTTCTCAGATAATGCCATAAATAATCTATGCCCAACACATCTAGAGCATATAGAATCAGTCTGTTGGTCTGCAAATTCAAAACAAGCGAAGTATGAATGTACAAGAGGTCTGAGGCCACATTTCAGCACCCTTTCCTCCCATTCCTCAGGGTCAGCGATATCCAATCCCTAAATGCAGTTACCTCCACTTACAGAGACACATCTCTGACCTTAGCTGCTGTAACAACACTATCAGGGTGCCTCCTGTTTTCCCCAAAAGGAGCAGACATGCATCTACTGTCTCAAGAAGAGACAGTGTGTCTCACTGTTAAGATTTAGTTCAGGCCTCCTAATGACCTCAAGGCCTTAGACTGACCCAGCATATGCCGAAATATGTAAGTTTGGAAAATTCCCTGACAATAGTGATATTCTAAGAAACACTGACAATACTTGTACATCCAGAAATGTCCTGGTGGTCAGATGATAGAACAGTTGTTTAATTTTAATGTTTATAAGTTGGCTAATTTTGTGTCTAAAGCTTGGGAAAAGCGTCAGGATGGGGTATTGGTTTAACATTACTTGTAATTTAAGTTGCTACTCTGGTTTCTGGTCTGTTTTGCTAAATAATGGTGTCTTGTAAGCCTGTTTGGGTTGGGCACATTGCTTGTGCATGACACAATAATAAGAACTTATTTATTCATTCATTCAT
>JAJHUR010079501.1:4066-16337 GCA_027495735.1 Lutjanus campechanus | reverse complement strand
AAAGACGGAACACACACACACACACACACACACACACACACACACACACACACACACACACACACACCCACACACCCACACACCCAAACTGGCTGCTATTGAAAATATTAAATTATTAACAATTGTTCACTTAATCTTTGAAATGCAAATTTTTCTATACCTCAAGAAGAAAAGCAAATTATCTGAACAAACCATTATTAGCTGGTAAAACTGTTTGACTTGAGCTCAAACATCTATTGAAGTAAGTTGCCTTGAAATTTTGACCTTTTTCATTTTTACAGTCTAGAATATGACTAAGTGTAAACATAATTATATCATTTTACATAACATAATATGCATTGAATGCACTTGTGTTAATTAAACACACATTATCGTCCGTACGTAACGAGTGTCTGTGGAACAAACTCTGGGAGTTCGGTGGCTGACCTCCAGTAGAAGAGTTTCCCACACTTAATTTGGCCGGCTGCCCAAGTATATTTTGTGACCCATTTTGGTCGTTTTTTTTTTTTTTTTATCCATCTGAGAAAGTGAAACCACTGCTGATTAATTAGTACACAATCTGCCCTCCATATAAGCTGCTGTACCCCTCCCTCCCTCACCTTTTCGCTCTGCTGTGTCTTATCGTTACGAACTCTGCAGAGAAACGGAGTCTCCTGTTAAATGCAGGCCTGTTTATGCAGTTGTTGTGGGAAAGAAGCTTCTAAGTGCACCTGTTTGGTGCCAATGACAGTCAGTACCATGTTGGTTTCGGTCATTTTAATTGGCTCCATCATTAACAACAATCCTCCTCCACATGCAGCGCTCCTGCTGCTGTGAAAACGGAATCGCAGGTTTAAAAAAAAAAAAAATCCAAAACGCGAGTTGTGTCTTTTGGGAAACTTGATAAAAGATCTTGCCAAAGAAGAAAGTCAAGAGATCAGACCCAAAAGGACAGAGAGAGAGAGAAACAGAGACACGAGCGAGGCCGAGTAAAAGACCAGTGGTGGTGTGTGTGTTTGTGTGAGAATTTGCTCTGTTTATTGCCCCCCCAACAGTGATATGGAATATCCACCCTTAATCACATGTTACAAGGCCAGTTTGATGACAGAGTACAGTACCGAGGTTATTTAGCTTACAGAGTTAGCGGATTGGCTAGTTTGCTTGTTGCTAAAGTAGGCAAACAGCTGTTTGGCTATCAAAGACTTTACTGGCAGACAGAAGATGGCAGAGTGAGTGATCCAGTTGAAAACTTTTGTCTTGTCCTTGAATTGCAAACTTTTAGTGCTGTAACCCGACAATATAGTATCCATGTGCATTGATCAAATATGCTGGAATACTAAAGGATTTATGATGCAAAATGCGAGATAACAACCCTGCTAGCATTTTGGAGCACGACTACGACCTGATGGCACTTTGGGAGGCGTGTGATGACGGCGATATCGATGAAACTGAAATGGATCGAGAAGGAAATTCCAACAAAAAGCCTAAACCCAAAGAAGATAAGAACACAGGGTAAACGGAAGAAAAGAAGGTGATGGCACCAGCCTTGCAATTCTCCACGCTGTGCAAGCCTTAACCTTTGGACGATGAGGCTTGATTAATATAAAGTTGTTATAAGAAAGACTTCTAAAACAATATCAACTTTGCATTAGAAATTAAATGACACTTAATGACATGTCAAAAACCTTCACAAAGACTCCTTCATGTTCATGACAGAGGTCATGACATGGTTACGACAGGCTTTTGCCCACCCCTTCAAATAAAGTGTCATCAAAGGCTCAACTGAAACGAACGAAACAAAGAAAAGACAAATTTATTGCACGTGGACGTTTCAGGGAGCCGTCAGGTTTGTGATATGGATTACATTCCAAAATTGACATGCACAGTCATCCAAAAATAATCAGATATGAGCAGGAAATCAGAAGCGAGCACGAAGGCCTGAGGAGCGAGCCGAGCCACTTACAGTCTCTCCTGTCAGAATTTGGGATTGTGAATCACACGGCGAAGTAGCTCGCTCCCGCTGCAGGCTGGTGTATAATGATTTGATTAGCAAGTCGTCAGGACAATGTGCTAAAGCGGCGCTCCTTTTATAGTCCCAAGTTCATACATCAACGACAACACGGCCCTGACAGCTGTCTTGTCGTGTTTATGAAGCGAACTGAGCAGGATTTGTGGCAGATGCTTCACGGAGCGCGTGACAAAGAGTGGGCAAACTCCCTTGTTTGGCGTGACGGGGTTGAGAGCTTCACTCCTCAGCTGTCAGAAGGGAACATCTGTGTTTTGGCGAATGAGCGATGTTTGCTCGGCGACGGAGCAATCGGCTCCCTGCAGCCGTCCGAGGTGACAGTCTCTGTCACGGTCCAAGTAAAGAGTGAGATAGAGATGGAGGGGAACGGGAACGGGGCGGGGGGGGTTGGGGGAGAGAGGGGGTAATCCCTGTGTCGAATCCAGCTGCAGAAACAGAGAGGGAAAGTCCAGCTTTTTATGGTTTAGTGACACTCCCTCCGCCCGCCCTGCAATCTCTGTGATGCTGTGGATTACACACTTGCCTTGAGCATTTCAAGGGTGCATCTTCTTACAATTGAGGGAAACTGAAAATTGAATCTTACACTTTTAAAATGATTACTGCCATGAAAGTTAACACACTATGGTTTACTACTAAAGCTGCTTTACAGGCAAGATATTTATGGACATAGACACCAGTCTTATAAGCCCGAAAGTGTCTGAAACAAGGAAGAAGTCCCCCTCCAAAAAATTTTTATTGCTACTTCATTTGGATGTTTGAGCTTCACTGTGCAGAATAATGGATGTGCATATTTGATACTAGATGACTGATTTCACATTCATCTGTTGAAGGGGGAAAGTTTCTCTGTTTCTCTCACATTAAATTGCAGTTTAACACTTGTATGTATGAGCAGGATTTGTATTGTGTTGTAGAAATCATTAATAAGCTTTTAGAAGGAGTAGATGTTTATAACGGTTGAAATGAGCAATATGTTAATATAGTCTGGCAGACAGCGATGGCAAATTCCCACCGGGCGCGGCCGCGTCGCAGTATGGCTGCACCACATCAGCCAGAGCCGATGGCAGCCATTCTACACAATGCTGGTGATTCCACCAGCAGCGCCTCGGAAAGTCTATTTTTGCCGGATGCCGCGTCAGATAGCACAGAGCAGATCGAACGGGCAGGAAGTCAGACGCAGAGAAGGCAGGGTGAATCCGGTTAATTTTCAAAATAAAAGCCCCCGCGCAGACTCACGATCATAAAGACAGACAGAAAAGAAACTATTTAACCACGTAGCTTGCTTATCCATGGTAGAAGCACAAAGAGCAAAGGAAAGAGGACCTAATCAACGATCAGAGCAATTAAACATAATCAGGCAGGCAAAATGCTCCGCTGCTGAAATGCTTCTGAAGCGCTGCTGATGGGGCTTGCAGTCACGCGGAGGATGGATCAGAACTGCGGCGCAGACGTGCCATGTTTGGTGGAATCAGCCGGGAAGGCAAATAGTCACTGAACTCAAACTCCAGAGTGTGTGTTTTCAGAGCAGTGGGCTTTTGTTTTCAAGATAAGAGCCGGGGCTGAGAACTAGCTGTACATTGCCTCCTACTGTAGCAGTTTGGTAACTTCTGTATCCACAACAATGTTCTTTAGTTGAAGAAAAGACTTAGACTGGTAGAAGAGTTTGGCCATAATGTATTTGTAACATTTAGTAAAGCCTTTGATTTTATGTCTCTTAGAGAAATACATTATTGTAATGTACAAGATACAGTACCTTGTAAAATGTCTCACACAGGGTTTGCACTGCAGCTACAATCACCTTAAAAATTCTCCCTCAGCCTGCAGAGAGCAGGTGAAGGATGAATTTCCTTTTTTTTCTCCCTCCTTTGCAAACAACATTCACTATTAATAGGCCAAGGACGATAGTCCTTCACTCACTAATGAAAAGTATTGTGGCTTTGTGTAAGCTCATCAAAGAGGCAAAATAAGTGACACAAATGGGACAACAATGAGAAAAGAGGTCAGAATGGAGATCTACTTACAGTCCTTGATTGTGCTAAAGTGTTCTGCCAAATCAAACACACATTTATATTCCTCTTTCCTCTTACATCTGATCACTGTTATAAAGCATGACTGTATAAGATGATTCCAGCTTACCTTTCCCTATTGATGTTTTACAAACTGACACGTTGAATCTGTCCTTTTTCAGGTTGAATTTTCACTGAGAAATCTTGGCTATTAGGTAAAGAAATACCTTTGTATACACTGTCAGCACCAGTGTTCTAGCTTCAGCTCTTGTCAAACAAAATACAGACTAAATCTTTGTTAAGCTCTCACCTGCCTGCGCATACAAACACAGAGTTTGTAGACACGTCAGAAATCTGCCACCAGCCAAGTCTATCACTGTGATGGAAAATCAGTGTAGAACTGACTGTTAGTTAATTATATCACACAGCCAGGACCATGTTAGAAACAGTGAGTTAGCTCACAAAGCTTGTTGTGGTGTGTCTGTGTTGTACATTAACTGTGAGCCAAGATAAGGTAACTTTATTTCAAAATGTAGGCTACTTTATCAAAGTAAAAACATTACCATAGTTGTCTGAGTTTTGGCTTGATAAAACTCAGCACATGATAACCTAAACTAATCATTAGCTACTTGACCAACAAGCTAATCTGGCAGTAGCCTAATGTTGACATGCTAACGCTCTTGCATAACCAGAACTATCCCCACAATGTCACTGCGGGAGAAAGTATGGCACCACACATGATCATTCTTCTATAGGGGTAAGAAACAAAAAACACAAAAACATTCTGGCTTGTTTCTGTTTCTTTATATTAATCACAATTGTCTTGGGTGGCGCTAATCCTGGATGCAGCAAGACTATTTCACCTGGTCACGCTCTACTGTGCTGTGATTGGCTACTACAACTATGCTGTGTTTGGCTAGTGCTTGTTGCCTTGACGACACCTGCTTGTGACTGACAGCAGCTAGCTAAATCCTTGCTAAATTGTCCCCTCAGAGCCAATCAGAGCACAGGAGCTGTATCCAATCACAGCAAAGTAGGGTGGGGCTAGGCAGAAAAGTCTTAAAAAGACAAAAAGAAAACACAGATGTAGGATGGTACCCTTGCAAAATAGTGTTGGGGGGCATTTGTAAGTGGCTAAATCCCTGCAAAAGAAGAGTCAACAGCAGCTAGCTTGTTTACGTCTGTATTGTTAGCAACCAAGTGCTAACTTGTAAGTTTCAGTGTGTAGGCTGCTAGTCTCGAGGTTGTTGATATTTCCTGTAGTTACTGGGACAATGATCTGCAAACATGGAAAATGGATATGATGGACTACATTAAGTCAAAAAAGGGTAACTGAAGTACACAGAATATTTTATATATTGTATTAACAATTGCACCAAACATCCCTATTTTTTGACTGTGATGTTGATGCTTTATTCCCAGAATAAAACACATAACTTTTAGGGAGCTACTCACTACTTGATAGTTTGAGGGAGAAAAGAACAAATAATATTTAAAATACACATTTCACTTGATAATTGGGAAGTTTCCTTCTTTGAAATTGCTAAACAGTCTGGATGAAGCAGGAGTTAGCTATTAGCATATGCTTACATTACTACTGTGTAATAAAACGATACAGCACATCAGTCTCCTTTTTATCTGATACCAAAATAGTGCACTGTTGCTCCTAGTACCGCTTTATAGTGTTCTTTACATGTAATGATAAATTGATAGGCCCTAGACTTGCTAACTAGCATGCTAATGAGCTACTAAAGAGCCCAGTTTGGCCGCCGGGAACAGAGGAAAGGAACATAACAGAAGGGAACATAACTTGAAACTTTTTTGATGTATTGTTCAGTCTCACTGTCAGAACAGGAGAAAAAAAAAACATATTGGGCAAAGTGTCAAGCTCGGGGGTTGTTCACTGTGTCTCTAGGCAACAGTAAACCAAATGTTATTATTTCTCCATCGACAGCAATAAAGTAAAAGTAGACTCTGGGCAGTGCAGCGCTTTGGCCTGTCAAAACTTTTCCATTCATTTTCTTTTTCTTTTCAGCATTAAAAAAAACATTCAGCGGAAACTGGCTCTGCCTAATAATGCTGATTTAATTTATATTACTGTAACTGTATTCTAAAAGAAAACTGTAAAAGAAAATTAATGCATTTTCATTACGAAGAGGAAATCACTTGAAACAAGGTTTAATTTGCTTTGTTCATAATTTATGCTGAGTTATTGGACAGGTGTACTGAGCTGTGTGCAGCGCAGGGACATTACTGTACATTAGAGATAAAGTCGGCAGGCAGACTCAGGCTGTCTGAGGGGCAGCGGTGAAGAAAGTAAAGGCACTAAGCATGGTGAAAATCATTACGCTTTTAAGTTGAAACTGTTCCAATTCCTGTTTTTCTCCACTGGAAGGGCACTTTAGAGGGCATTTCACCACATTTTGTCAACTAGAAGGGCACTTTAGAGGGCGCTTTATGACATTTTGTCCACTAAAAGGGCATGTCAGAGGGCACTTTACCACATTTTGTCCACTGGAAGGGCACCAGAGAAGGCACTTGACCACGTTCGGTCCACTAAAAGTGCCCTCTAAAGTGCAATTTACCACATTTTGTCCACTTAAAGGGCACTTTACCACATTTTGTTCAGTGAAAGGGCACTTTAGCTGGCACTTTATCACGTTGTGCCCACTGGAAGGGAACTATGTTTGAGTACACCGGTGGTCGACAGCATTACTGCAGTATATGACTCCTTCTCATTTAATTGAGGTAGGAATTTGCTGTGGTTGTAACAGTAAGATGTTTTCATCTTCTGTGTGTGTGCACGTCTTTTAGAAGTGATGGTTCCTCTGTAATTGTGTCCGCTCACCAAGGTCACGCCTCGAGTGGAGTCATTCTAAAGTGGGCTCATTGGTCCGCTGCCATCCAATTTGTTTCACGGAGAGGAAGGGAGTGGGAGGGCAGGACGGAGCGACTGAGACGATCAGACTTTTCGGTCAGAGATGGGGATTTCTTGCTTCATTCAGTTTTAAACAAATTCACTTTGTACTCTTGAAAGGAAATCCGATGATCTACACCGCAGGCTTATACGCCTCACAACAGAGCCAACTCATAACAAAGGGATAAAAGTCCAATCTCTGGATAAATTTGAGCACGCAAATCCAGGAGAACTACTGAGGTGACACCAGTGAAAAGAATATGCATTATTCCTTAATAAAGGTGTTCATTTGCATTTGAAAGTGTCCTCAAGTGAAGAGCACAATATACTGAAGATAGGAAAATGTCTGTCTCTGCTGGCAAGAGGAGAAATAAAGCACCGCAGACAATCAGAGGATAATTACATTTCATTTAAGCTTCAGTTTATTACTATTTGTTTTTCATCTGCTATCCTCCAAACTTCAATGCGCTGTTCATGTTTCATGCCTGTGGCGATCATCTGCATACATTATGTGTTTCACTTCAGGGCCTATTCTCTGACAAAAGGTAGGCTATACATTATACATGAAGGCTAAAACGCACAATTAAAACCTCCAACCGCTGCAGACAGTTTCCAAGTCGGAGTTTGTTTCTTCCCAAAACACCCATTTGAATCTTTGTTAAAACCTGCAATATAAAGACCCCCAGTGGCAATAAAAGCTCCACTATCAAACAAAAATAAATGAATAAAACCTCTAACAGTAATACTTCAAAGTAATTACGACCAAGAGAATTATCTTTATTATTCTGTCCTGATGAAATTCCAGGGAATAGTCATTGAAAACCCCTAATGCTAAAGCTGATCATAGTTTAAGGAATAATTGAACATTTCCGGAAATAGGCTTATTGTATTTGCTTTCTTTATTATTGCAGGATTAGGAGATCAATTTCAATCTCGTCTGTCCATTAAAGGTACAGTAAGTGATTCTAGAGAAAGATACTTGGATTGAGACCCATACATGGTCGTCAAACTACCAGCGCTTTGGAATGGTGGCTTGAAAACGCTTGATCGTTGAGTCCCTGTGATTGGTCAAAGTCTCCCTCCGGGGGCTAGATTTTTTGTAGCCTGAACAGAAGAGGAGCAGAAGTCTGGTTCTCTCTCAGACCACTTGGATTACTTTATGCTTAAAGGTTACTATGGAATTTCTGCCCAATGACGTCCCCTAAACACTCCCTACCCTAGCTTTAATATAAAGCTGGAGTCAGAATATGGCTTGCCTAGCTTAGCATAAAATCTGAAAGCAGTGGAAAACTGCTAGCTTGTCCAAAGGTCAAACTTGTGCATACTAATGCCTGTAAAGCTGCCTTATTTACAAGATGTATCTTCTTTGTTCAACCCACACATAAATCTAATGCGGTTTTAGGGGGAGTCATGCATTTGAGCATTCAGCTGATGCATTTTTCTACAGTGAAAGTGTTTAAGTGGACTCGTACACATTAGGGCAGACATTAGCAAAATTAGCATTAATGTGGTATTATTTCTGGTCACCAGACGAATGCAATATTCCAATATTCTCTTTTGAGCTTTGTTTTGTGCTTCGCCACCTCCAGAGGGAAATATCTGCCTCTCGTCCTGCTACACAACGCAACACTATGTTCACCAGCGAGGCTATCTTTGTCTTTGTCTTCCGTTCAGTGCTGGGTACGGCTGACTGATATGCAAAATGAATCATTTTGCAATTATTTGGACAGATATTGTGACCGCCATATGAGTCACGATTTTTTGTGTGAAAGGTTGTTTTTGTATTTCATTTTTACTGTTAAAAAAAAATATATATATATATAAAAATGATAATGTGATTTCTGCTGGGGTCTGTACCAAACAACCTTATATCTGGAGAATGTGAGTCATAGGACCAGGCATCTCTGTAACACCATAATGCTTCATTTATAATGGTATGTTGTAACACATTGTTAACAAAAATGATCAAAAATTGCAGCTCCTGCAATTTGGATATTGCAAAAATGAAGAAAATACAAACAAAAGAAAACAATTCAGCTGTTGGGTGTAAAATCAAAACGATGAGCTTCAAGATGCTAAAACGCTTTTTAGAGCTGAGAGAAAGTGCAGAGTCAGGTCTTAACTCTCTGTGGGTTCATCATTACGTGTGACCCTTTAAACATTACACATAGTCATCTGACCACTGAGTATCTAACCAAACCATAAGCACAGAGCTGGCAGATCAGAATACTGTTAAATTCTTTTTTTTTTATGATTTGAATCATATGGTTAGGGAAAGGAAAATATAAATTGTATCACTCCCTGTGCAGCAGAAAAGAGCCACCAGACTGTTTCAAAAAGCAATTAGACAATCCTTTATGAAATGGATCACTTTGTTGTGTTATAACAGCAAGAAGAGAGCAGCCAAACAGACATTCAGTCATGAGAAAATGCACTGGTGACGGAAAAGCAGTTTGGGATAACGCAGCAGCATTTTTTGTGTTTCTTCCAAAGTTACGAAGACCTCCACCTCAAGGTCAAGATGTAAAATGGCCTCAAACTGTAACAAATCTTCGGCGCCTCGCTCTGCCAAGCACACCGCCGCACCAATGACAACACAGCACATTCAGGGACAATGAGATGTCATTTATAGAATTGCACCTTTAGACAGCACCCAACAAATGGCGCTGTAGTGCTCTGCCCTGCACTCTGTCACCAATGACCCTTTTTCTTTCACAGACACACACACACACACACCAATGTGAATTGCACAGCAACATCAGCTGGCCACCATTTCAACCCAGCCTGCAATTCTTCGGCTAACCAGCGGCCATAAATCTGTCACGGTGAAGGTGAGCATTAGCACCCACCGCTCGAGCACAAATACCTAGGTGTACAATTTGAGCTCCATTTCAGCAAATACATAAACCTCACCATTACCCTGCTATCACACTCAACATTTGAGTGAATTTCCGTCCACATATCTCTCCAGCTACCTTGAAGTCCCTGTTTGGTGTCACGAAGCTCTTGGCCTCTATGGAGGTTTACGTCATTTCGGTGATGGAAAAATCCATGAAACCATAAAAGATCAGTTGGGTCTGTTTCGTTGTTCGGTGTATTTTTCTTCCTCCTGTGAACTAAAGTGGCTAAATGACATAATATTATATATATGTCCAGATATTTCAAGCACGCCCAGCGAGCATTCTGGGAAATGTATATGACTCATCGAAACGTATAACACTCATTGAAGCAGATAAGACACGTTGGGATGGTACTGATGGTAATAATGACAAGCTGCTCTTCTGAGAAGGTTTTGATGTCTGTCTGACTGATGAGACTTGATGATACAGTTGACAGCTTTGCTTTGTAGCTGCTTTAGCTAACATTAACGTTAGCGCCACAGGCTGACAGGATAAGCCACCGCAGTCCTAAAACCTGAAAGTCTGAATTCAGAGGGTTTAACATTGATATGAGGAGTTTAAAAGTTTAACTGGGAGATTCAGACGACTGTTCACCAGCAGCCTATCACTTACATTTGACAGTTGCTAAGCTACATGCTAGCTATCTTTTTTAAAATTGATGTGAGGCGATCGCCTAAATTTTTCAAAAATCAAGATTTTTTTTGTTGCTTTGCGGATTCATGGCATAAACATAAACAGGTGACTATCAATGAGATGTCAATAGCTGGTAGCATCAAAGTTTAGCTTACTTGCTTAACTTTGACATACTATAACTTGTTGAGACACTGTTAATTATGTGAATTTTGTAGTCAAAAGTGGGGATTTGAAAATTGCAGTCTTTCAAGTCAGAACTTAGCTATGAAACCAATTCATCTTTAAGCCCTATCTAATACGGTTTCAAGCTCATATCATCACTAAATTCAGTATACCGTATTTAGTTAGCCTACTAGCTTGACTTTCACATGCTCTGGCTTATTATTATTGGGGATTTGAAAATTGCACTCTTCCAAATTGCAATTTAGCTATTAGAACAAGTCATCTTAAAGCCCTGTCCAATATGGTCTCAAGCCGTCTGTATTTCCTGAATGGACTATAATAGTAGAAGGAAACTGTCTCCATCTCCCATTCTCGATCCAATTCTGCTTCCAACTCTGTAAATGTAATGCAATAAAAAGTACATTTCTCTCTGAAATGTAGTGGGACAACAGTGTAAAACAGCATAAATAATAAGACTCCAGATACCAAATAAAAAGCACATTATAAGATTACAAGATGCAAGCCAGTCCAGCAAATATCTGACGGTCTTTCTGCATCTGTTTTTTTTTTCTACAGAATTTCAGAAAAGTTTAAAGACAACACCACCAACTGTTTGCAAGGTGTTTTTATATGTGCACACTGCATTTATGAAAATTCCTTCCCCTGTGTGTCTGTTATTGCCTGCATGTCTGGGTGACAGACATTTATAATTTTAGAGGTCACACTAAACATGCGAGTCCTGTCTGTGCTATTTTGACACATCGCTCGATTCTAATTCCTTTGCGACGCTGGGAGGTATGAAAAAAAATCTGCACAAAAGGTCATGTTCGCACTGCCAAAATAAACTTAATTACACAAATAATCTGAGAACCCCAACGAGGTTTAGCCAATCTATATGTCAATGAAGCAGGCAGATAAGAGACGGGAGGCGGTAAATAAGGCGTAAACGCAGCTTGTAACATTGTATGCTCACGCCATACGATACCATGCTTCTTCCAGTAATTACCGTACCACTGCTGCATCCCCGTTTGAAATCTGATCGTTGTCTGTCAATGCTAACACACTGTGCCAGATGGCTTATGCAGTGTGGCCTCGGCTCCGCTGCACTTCATTAGGGAGAGGCAGTGCAGAGGGAAAGGTACTGTGGAGGGGGATGGATTAGCCACTGCGGCCCGCTCGCGCTCTTCCACTCCGCCATGGAGCCTAAAGAGACTTATCGAAGTCTGCTGGGGCAGCGGAGGGTCTTCACCTTCTGTTCATGTTCCCGCTGTAAGAGCCTTCTGCTGGGGGAGAGAGGGGAGGGGAGGAGGTGCAGGGGAGAGGAAGAGAGGATTTGGAGACAGTGATCTAGGGCACATTCACAGCTGTAGTTTGTTTTGAAAAGCAAGAACACGGATAAGAGCCTGTATCTCCCCTTGATAAGAGCAAATATGCATTCAGATGAGCTAAGCTACTGTGTGGAACAGCACCCTCTTCCTGTTGTGTGTAAGAAAGCCTTTAAATCCAACTGAAGGGCTCACACTGTGAAATGACAGAGAGGAGCCTAATAGAGATGTTATCATCAAATCTGGTGTTAAAATCCTAATCATATCCCTTGTTTAAATGCTGCTCTAATGGTAAAAATGCTGTGTGCTGACCTGAAATAGGTTCA
>JAJHUR010079494.1:0-19916 GCA_027495735.1 Lutjanus campechanus | reverse complement strand
TTTTAAAAAAAAAAAAACATTTTATCCGTGGTCTCTGTTCACTGCCATTAGCTGCAACCCTGTTTTCTGCTGAAACTCCAGGATTGTTTTGTGAACTGAAGATCTTCACCCATCCTCACATCGGCAGAGGGGTGAGTACACATTGAGTGGATTATCATCTAGTGGTGGAATATCCTTTTAACATGGATGTTACAGTGTACAGTGTACCCATGTTTTTTTTTTTTTTTCAAATGGCGGCTGGCTGTCACATGGGAGACTCTCTGTATAAACTGCCTCGGGGCAGATAATCACCCACCTACAGTACTGCTGCTCACTACAGCGCGTGTTCAGAGGTGTAGGACGCTGCAACACATCTCAGCTCCAGTGGGCACACGTGTCAACGCACACGAACGGCACGTGAACACACAATTGAACCGCAGTGACTTGTCACAATGCGTTTACAAGAAACCGCCATCCGTAGTCTCGATTTAGATGTGGGACTTCAGTGAAAATTCCCAAATATTGACCGCATTGAATTACATACCATACATATTCATTAGATATATTCATATTGTGCGTCTTATGAGGTGGTCAGAAACCGTGCAAAATATGGCATAATTCCTCATTTCATGCTGGTAAAGCCGGCCTACTCAGGAATAATGCTTATATTGGATGAACCTGCCGGACACAATTTATGTCAAATGTTAATTCAAGGCAGGAAGCAGTGTGACATTTATGTAGCGTGACAAAAAGTAATGGTAATATGTGCGACTCTGACACCCGAGCTTGGCTGTCTCAGAACAACAACAATTTATCTTGGTTTATATTTATTTGGGCCACAATAAATTTCCCCAACCTTTTGCCTTATTAGCCAAATATATGGACACATATAAGGGATTTAGTTTTGTTTTTAAGTTGCTCTTAGAAATAGACCAGTGTTCCCAACCTTTTTAATAAGATGTACCCGAACAGTCCTGTTTGATCAATTGATCAAATCAATTAATTGTACAAAAGTGGATATAATATTGGATGTTACAATAATTTCATACAACAGCTACATTCCAACCATTTAATCTTAATTGCAGTAACACCTAATTTAATAGTTATAGCTGACTCAATATGTGGATATACTTTTTTTTAATCAAGGCATAAATCCTTTTTTCAAATTGAACTACTCTGATGGGAATCCAGCGTGTTGAGCAAAGAGAGGTCAAAAATATGATGTACGTTCAAGTGAGTGAGATCTTTCAAGTACAAAGCTCTTCTTCTGACTGAAGTCGCACAATAAGACCAACAAACTAACTGATTGAGGCGGTGGTAGACCAGTAACTCTTGTGTTCTGTGACTAAAATGACTGATTTTTGCCGAAGGAGTTTCTGGTGGCTTTGGAGAGTGACATTTGACTTATATAATGTCAGTTTCTTGTCAGAAAAGGCTGTCTGCCAGCAAGGTGAAGTGCTGAAGATGTTCTAAATATAGTTTATATTTGTGGAGCTTTTCCATTGTCACTTTTGGCCCTGCAGAGTCAAACTGTGCTGTGCTGATTTTCCATTTCCATTACCACATTTATTGTGTGGAGCTCTGCTGAGCTGTGCCCGAGACAGAGTATCTCTGGAGGAGAGCGCCGAACCCGCTTCGCCGATCACGGCCGACCTGCGACTAGCCTCCTCCTGCCCCTCAAACGTGTGCGTGTGTTGCGAGATTCAACTCCTGTCTGTGCAGGAGAGCAGAGAGGAGGCTGTGTCGCTTCTAAGTGAATCTGTGTGAGCTGAAGTTCAGTTTTTAGTTTCAGATATGCGCTTCATTTTAATCTTTCATATTGGCTTTCAGTGGGACAGGAATCATGTTAAGTTATTCTTAATGAAACCTGACATTTCCTGATTTTGCTCTTTCATAATAAAAGCTTTTTATTATAAGAATTTCAAGCTAAGCCAGCACATGTGTATGGAAAAAGGGTATTAGACTGATATCACCTTTTTTAAAAATAGGTGTTACTGCTGACCCTGTCTACAGCAGTACATTACTTAGCTTTCTACAGCGATACTCCTGCTGCTTCTTCAAACTGGAGGCATCACAACTGCCATCTACTGTAGGTAACATGCTGACTATGGATAAATACCTCATACAACCACACTTCAACAAACCAGAGCTATCCCTTTATGCAGAGCGCTAAAGTTGAACTTAAATCAGCTGATTAGGATCAGCTTCTACGTTTGTTTCTGTCATCAGCCACTGTGAAGCTGCATCTCACTTCAGGCTTCCCATATCAGATGATTTTCTGAGTAACAATAACCCTAACCCTACCTACCCATGCAATGCTGCATTGCCTGTAATGAGTCTGTATTAAAAATATTTTGTTTTTATTTCTTTAACCCTGTAATCCCAGTTGTATCATATTTGATACATGAGTTTCTGAGAGCTCCACAACGTCAATATGATCAGTACTTTCCTGGAAAAACCTGTTGCATGCAACCTGACGTATGTCTTCTGCCGTCTGGTGGATTATCACTGCACTGCAGGCAGCAGCCGACCTGTGTGTGAAATATCCAACATGGCTGTCTTGCATGTTTTTGGAAAGGAAATCTTTGCTAATTTAAAGTAACATTAAGAATAACAGTTATATTGTTACTAATTTTTCAATATTAACCTTTACTGTGTTGAAACTTACATTAGAAATGACTTCCTATGAATTTAGAGTGGAAACTGAGATTTTTTAATGGATTTTTATATATGCCTGCTCTCATTATAATCCCTTGGATGTTCCGCACTGGCTAATAGGTAAAATGAGAACCAAACCAATTAAAATGTGCCAAATTTCCCAAAAGTAATGTACAATATTTGTTTTCCTAAAATGAAAATTATTATCAGAATGATAGGCTATAGAAGCAATAATGATACAAAAAAAACTTGGATTTAGTCAAAAGATGTAGTCATGTACATGATTTAGAATAGTATTTGATGTGTCAGGCTTTACAGGGTTGAGAAACATCCACAGTAATAATATAGGTATGGCCCCTTTTGCCGATTTATTTTCAACCCTACAGGCAAGTGGAAAATAGTCCCCCAACACAAAGATTCAATGGAAACTAGTGGAGGATGCTTGGAAATAACAGATTGTTCCAGTCTTAGACCTGAGGAGCTGATATTCAATATAAATTCCATGTATGCACATTTAATTTAACCCAATGAAAAAACAAATAACAGTCTTTAAAGCACATGTAAACTCCTGTATGTCTTTGAAGGCACCTCGTGAGGATTAATATTGGACTCTTGAGAGGATATTTACTTACCAGGGCCATTAGCTCCTCACATTTTCCCCGTGGGGATTTATTTATTAAATTCATGGAACCCAAACCGGCGGCTGAGCCAAATGTGGTTTACTATACTTATAATTACACAGCGGGGATCTCGAAATGACATGACAAAATAGCTCACACCGTCACACCAAATTTCACATTTCCTACTCCAAATCCTTCAACTTTTCGACCTTGAGGACTTGGACAAGATTGGATCCACGTGCTCGGAAGAAAAACTGCTGCAGGCGATAATATATAACTACTTCGGCTTCTCGGTCCAGATGTTGTTGGGGGTTTTTTTTTCCCCCCTTCCTTTTTTCGGATGTGGGGTGAGGACGGTGAAGAGGTAGCTGCTGTATTTGGCTGCAAGATAAATGTGACAAAATGGATAATCGGTAGCACCACACACCTGTCATACAGATTCTCATATCCTCGCACCTGACAGGGATTAATAATGGGATCGAAATAGTGCGCTCGCTCCTGCAGGCGGCAGGTTGCACACACGTGCACACAATAAACTTCTTACTATGAGAGTGAGGACTCTGTTTATTGAAACGCATGAAGGACGTGACAAATATACACTTACAAAGAAATATACACATACAAATACAGTTCGATGTGTGCCCTCCGGAGTCTCTGAAGCCTTTGAAAAGCCACTAGAGGATGAAGCCACAACAAAGGGAGTTAAGAGGAGCCCCAACAGTCCGCCAGTGGGCCTGAGAGAAAAAAATAAAATATACACTGGCCAGCAGCAGAACCGCTATCTCAAATTAAAATTTCATCTCCGGGTCCAAGAAGTATATAAGTCTGTAAAATATATATATTTATGATTTATTGGACATACAGAGCTGGCTGAGGGCCGTTAATCATATGCCATATATATACCCGCCATATATAGAGCCATATAGTTGAAATATGAACGCCATAAAAAGGATGCAAGACGTATGGGAGAGTGGAAAAAACACGGAGTGATGTGAGAGCTTGTCTTTGATTGCAGAGAGGGAGGGAGGTAGGGAGGGAGGGAGGAAAGGAGTTGGCTGTGAATCTCTTTGTCTCTCCTCTCAGTTCTTTTTCTCCCCCTCCCCGCGCGAGCCGGATCTGCCCTTGCAGGTTTTTTGTCGCGCGTCTCCTGCCCTCGCCACCGATCGTCCCCTGCGCTGCTTTGGCGGCTCAACAGATGGCCAGTTGGCTCATTAACTTTAATAAATCTAACATCAATTAGACCGGAGGTAATTGGGATGCCGCGGAGGTGATTGCAAGGTAGCGGCGCTGCATACGAAAGCCGCTCGCCCCTTAATGAATGGCTCTCATCACGGCTGAAATATGTGCGTGCGAGTGCCAAAAAGGATGGCATTAAGGCATGGCAGTGCCAGGGAGGGATGGAGGGATGGACGGATGATTGAAGGACAGAGGAGATTATTCCTTTCTGATGTGTTACATCACATCAGCTGACCTTGACGGGTTCATACTCTCCGTCTGTGCTCAGACGACTTCTCTTTGTCCTCGTCTTTGTTCTTCTTTTTCTCACCTTCTCCTGTCATTTGCTCCTGAAATCTTTCATGTCTCACTCCCTGCATCTCTCCGACTCATCTTTGGCACCTATCTGTCCATCTCTGGTAACAAGCTCCTCTCTCGGCTCTTCACATAACAATACATCTCCCTCGATGTCTATTTTCTGCCTCTCGACGTCTTTCTCCTTGAACTTTTTACTTCATTACTCCTCCCTGACCTTTCATGTAGCTCTGAGAGATGAGTATCCTCTCACTGCCTTTGTTTGCGTGTGTGCGTCTGTGCATCTACACACTGTAAATGTGCATCGCCTGTGCATGTGTAATCAGAAATGTGTGTTTATCCTGTGCAGGTGCATGTATCATTGCTTTACTTTGCTGTACACGGCTCTGCTTATATGTGTGCCTGCGTCTATATATTAGCTGGCGGACAGCTATCCATGTATCTGTCAAGGGTTGTGCTGACTCAGCCAATCAGTGCCGCGTGTCTTCCACAAGAAGCAGATGCACCTGCCAACCTGCCTGTCCGGGCTGTAAATGTAGAAAAATTGTGTGTTTGTCTGAACGCATACACAACATATGTCTCATTATGAATGCCTCAGTGCGGACCGTAACTTGTCTCAAAGAACGGGACTGCACTCACACACGATGCTCCTGCCTTTAATCTGAACAGATTGTCTCGTGCGGATCGAGCTGCTCTCAGCTCCGCAGGGTTCAGGCTGAACTATAGAACTGAGTCGTCTCTTCATGCCCACAGAATTGGTGTGTCTGCTGAACAAAGCACATCTGCTGAACCGCCGTTGTGAGAGAAACACCTTGAAAAGCTGCAGGATTGCCACATTAATAGACAGACAGGGGTTATAGAACCAACTGTGTCAATCTGATCATTTAGAAAGATTCAAGTCTAATGGATCTTATATCGCGTATTGTTGCTTCTGCAGAATAAAACCTCAACTTTCTGCAATTTACAGAGTTTCCAGAGTTTTGTCAACTGCTAACTGTAGCTGCCGTTGACTAGTTGGGGCTGTGCAGCTAGCTCGCTCTGCTCAGACCAGACTTGGAGCTTAATACAGTGGGACAGAGTTTGTGTTTGCACTGCTAGCATTGGAGCTTTTCACAGCTGGGAGAGGTAAGTTTTCAGGCCTGGGGTGGGTGCGACTTTCTTTTAAATTCACCAATATCATATGTGTAATTCATGGTACACTTCAAACAGAATAAAAAAATTATTTGTCTCTCTTCACTGACTACAATACATATTTTTTCCCAACTAAGAACCCATGATGGTCCACCGGAAGGGGCGTGTCTTTGCCTCTTTAGTCTCATTATCAGGGTAACAACAACAATCACACAACAATGCAATGCAATTAACAGAACTTTCACACAGAACTCAAATATTTTGTGCCAAAAACAAGGTTGATTTTCTGAAGTTGCATCACAAATAACATGTAACAACTCCTAATGACAATTTTCTTATACGGAGGTTTTTAGGCCTGGGGTGGAATACCGGTGGGCAGTGGAACCAGAATGCGCAGTGGAGCCAAGCGAGGGAAGAAAGCTAAGAAAGCAGACGGAGAAAGATGACATCAAAATCGTGTGACCAAGCAAGAAGCTGGACAAGAGTAAATGTCAGCGTTATTAGGACCTCGCGTAATTACCGCAACTGCCCTAACCTGACAGCACAAGTGGTTTTCCAGGCCAAATTTCCAACTTGGGAAGCCAGAAGATGTCACAAACGATACCTGGAAAACCTCAGTCTTCAGCGTTTGACGAAAAGCAAACAGGTGCCACAGCCTTCAAAAGCTGATGCCGGCTCTAAAAGTCTTTGGTTTTCTCAGAAAGAGAACCTCTTTGGGTGAGGAGCTCACACATCTGTCCCTCCATGCACGACCACAAAACAGTGGAGTGTTAAATGGACAGTTTGGACAGAATGGACATGGAATGGACAGATTTTTCTGTAGTGCTACCATATCTAGATCTAGATTTTTTGGTGCGAGTTGCAGTATTGGAGATATCAGACAGAGAGAAAGTAGTTCCTATGTGAAACTGCTGACAACAAGGTCTGTGGATTATCTTGAGTAACCCGGTCATGATTTTTGAAAAGAGACACTGGTTTTTAATTTTTTCAAATGTATTTTTTGGTGCTTTGAACATCTCAAGCCATGTGCCATATAGTTGCGTTAAATTGGAGAGAAAGCACCTCCATGGCCAATATCTCTAAAAATCTGCAACTCGCACTAAAAAAAAACTCTAGATGGATAAAAAGCACCACAGGCCAGGGAAAGAAATATGTATTTTTGATTTTGCGATGAACTGTCCCTATAAAAGCACAGAAACAATATAATAAAATTGCTTTATCGGCATTATAAAAGTGTCAAGTTGCTAAAGTCATTAGGTATATAAGAACGTTTGATCTACCTGTGTCCTTAAGGGTAAAGATGTTTTTTTCAGTTACATAGTATCAACACTGGCTCTGAATTACTTAACTTTTTAAACTGCGTTGGTATAAAATGTATGTTTATTTACTATTTTACAGCAGTAATGCTTTATTTTTTTATTCTGAAGTTCCAATACCAATCAAATCAAATTTAAATCCAAAGAATCTCAGAGTTTATGATTCACTTCATCATCTTCGGTCAAAGAACTGAAACTGATTTGGGTTAAAATGACACTTTTATCTTTTGGGTCTGTTATGCTTTGATCAAAGTCCCTTTGAAAAAGGCACATCCTGTTTTCAGTAAAGCCTGAATATTGCACACTCGGGGGTGATTTGCTCAAATCTAAGGCAGAGGATGGTGTGCAGGGAGATAGTCATTTTCCCTAAGCCTTCCTCTGTGTCCCATAACCTGCTCTAAATATGGGACCACGGTACCCTCCCATCCGTCTTTAAAGCCTCGCCACTGATGTACCTTTTTTTCCCTGGGAGTACAGCTGGCGCAGCAGGCGAGCACCGTCTTCTTGTCTTTGTGTAAATATCAGAGCCGGTCCCTCTGGGCTGCTGTATATGAGGATGATTGGGGGGGGGGGTTATGTGTGTTGAGCGTGGGGATGGGGATGGGGATGGAGGGGTGTGGGGGTAAAAGGAGAGGGAGGAGTGGAGATGATAACCATTAACAAGGGACTAGCCGGGGTCATCCCTGATTTTATTAGACAACAGGAAATGGAATCAAGGTGGCAGGGGTCGCTTTCTTTGTTCGGGAAACTTATATAGATCCGATGGGCAGCCGTGGCCCCACCCCCGCTTCTCTAACTCCTCTTTCATCTGTCTCTCTCAAAAGAAAAATGTTCCTTGTCTTTGTCTATTTTGTAAGAAAATTGAGTTTCTAATACTAAACTTGACAGTAACATTTGAACACTTTATTTTACTCAAGACAAAAAGATCACAACTTGGTTGTTTAGTTGACCATCCTACCAGCCTCGGTAGGATGGTTTTCTACAGTTTCAGCTTAAAAGTGAAGCAGATATTTGCCTAACGTTACTTGCATGAGTTAGATCACCGGATCATTTTGGGAATATTTGTAGTTATTCACATTTTTAACCCCAAACAGGCTGCTGTTGGCTAATGAGCAACATGCTAATAATTTAGTTGGCGTGCATCCGCCGTGTGTGTGTGTTTATTCGTCAGCCTCCAACAGCACTCATCAGAGAAGCCAGTTCTTATTATCTCTTTTATATTGTAGGAGACTGTATATATTTTCACATACTTCGTATTTTTCTGTGCTTATATTTTCTATTCTTGAATGGGAGCACCTGCAACGTCAATGCAATATTTTTGGTGCTTAACAATAACCACATGTTTATTATTGCTACCATGACGATGGAAGTCAAAATACACTAAGATATTGAGGGCAAAAAAAAATTTAGGTTGAGAGTGTATTTTTGGAACAACAGGCTTTTAGAGCAGTGGGCTTTTGTTTTTGAGATGACGGGCTGTTGTTCAGTCCGAAGGGATATTTTCTGGACTGCTGGGGTCACAGAGTACTGGGCCGTCGGAACAATTGTCAGTCCCTGTACTTTGCTGAATGCTAACATCACCACGGTCACAATAACAATGCATACTGATGTTTAGCAGCCATGATGTTTACAGTGTTCACCTTTCTTAGATTAGTGTGCTAGCATGCTAACATTTGCTAATTAGCGCTAAACACTGAGTGCAGCTGTGGGTGATGGAAATGTCATTCGCAGGTATTAAACCAAAGTATAGGACAAATAAAAATTTTAACCTAATGATGGCGCCAAATGAAAATCAGCACTCAAAGTTTTGGATATTAATTTGTCTGTAAAAAAAAAATTTCATGCAAGACGTTTCTGAGTGGAGGTGGAGGACTAATGCTATCCATAAAGCCAAGCTAGCTCTGAAATTTAGTGAATAATCAATGATCATTTGCAGAACAATAACTGGTAACATGGAAACTTGATGCTAAAAGGTTTTTCACCAGTGTAACCGTGTTGACCTGTAGGATTTATTATGCTGAATTCTATCAAATCTGAGGAATAATATGAGATAAAAATATGTTACACGCCCTCTCAACACCCTCATCCAGCCAGATATTAAACTCCTCCACCTGTGTCTTCTCCCAGCTGACTGCTCTACAGGACAATTCACAGCATCTCAGCTTTGCCTCAAGGCTTCTGTATTCACAAATGCACAGACGCACGAGTTCAGCGTGTTGACCCGCAAATTATCTTTGTTTGTTTTGGCCATGCTGCTGCGGCGGCGTCTCCTCCCTGTCCTCAAAGACATGGACCCTCGAGGGCTGTTAGCCGAGTTTTCTGTCGTTGTCTCGTGAAGAGAACCAAGTTTTACTGCTCCGTGCTGGTGTGTGTATCCCCCCCCCCAGCTGGATTAGATGAGGTTTTGATTCAATGTGGAAACCACAATGGGGATAGAAAAGGCCACTAAAGTGGTGAGGGACAGACGCAGGAGGAGAGAGATGAAACGAGAGGAGGGAAGAAGAAAGACCTGTTAGGTTTGTCTGTTAGGCAGGTGGATCCTGGTCCGTCTCCTGAGAGAGATTTCCTTACACTGCTGATCCTGCCTCTCTATGTCCGTGTGTGTGTGTGTGTGTGCGCGAGACTGGATAATAAGTGTCAACCTTCACATTGCTCTTTATTTTGCTGTATATTCCCGTGAAAATGAGACTAAATGGACCATACAGGTGCAACACATACATCATACTGTATGACCTCCATGCATAAACAAGATATTACAGAGACGGTGACTCTCACAGGAGGTTCACATGTTGAATGACAACCTGAATTCTCAGTAGATGGTAGGATATTTTTACTTCAATCTTTTTCCTAGGAAAATGATTTTTATGTGTGCACACATAAAAAGACTATCGCATGTACTGAAACAAAGGTGCCTTCTCCAAACACTTTTACGCTAACACTCAATTGACCCTTCATAAGCCCCGCCCCTTTTTGTTGAGAGTTGAGCAATCTTGGTACCTCTGCTTTCTCATTTCCTGTCTCTTCTTCTTAGTATTCTTTGTGCTCAGCTCATCTATGTAGAAAAGAAATATTAATTTTGAAGATTGTTTAAAGACATTGCTGTGGGACCTGTTAAAGTGACATATATTCACGTCTGAATTTAGCTAATGTTAGCAAAACACAAGTTAGCTGGCGAGCTAATCTACTGCTGTTGTTGGCCACCAATACGTTTATTTGTTACATTTGTAAAGATTTGGTACTGCGAATCAAGTAAAAATTAAGATATTAGTGAGTTTTCAGCTGGTAGGAGGAGGGAGGACCGGAGAGCCTTGGCCTCTTGAAATTAGCACACTATGCACATGAGTACTTAGAGTACAAAGTGTACTATATGACAGTGTACTAACGGAAGTATCCAAATTAAGACATAGCAGACATGAATCCCTAGCTAGCCAGTTAGCTCGTGATTTGCTAACATTAGCTAACTAGTAAGGTAACATTTTGCTAACATGTTCATGATGTCCAAAAATGTCCCCACTTTTTTAAAAATAGTCCTCAGTTTCCAAAATGTCTTCGATATTCAAACGCTTCTTCATTTAAGAAAAAGAAAACAACACAACTTGTCCAAAAATGTCCAAAACTCACTTTCAAAAAAGTTTCCCTACTCCAAAAAAAAAAAAAAAAAAAAAAAACACACTCCGAGATGTCCTATCCAAAAATTGACTCATTTTGCAGAAGCCCTGACTGTCCAAAAACATCATCACTTCGCAAAAATGCTAACACTGTCCAAAACAACTGTTTCCTTCTTAAAAATTTCCTCACAGTCCAAAAATACATCATTTAAAAAAAAAAATGTCATCCCTTTCTAAATTTGTCCACACTTCCAAACAATGTCTTGAATTTGCAAAATGTCCATATGGTCCCAAAATGTCCCAGCTTCTCAAAAATTGTCCTCATTTCCCCCCAAAAAAATTTTGGGGGAAAAAATTACTCGCGTTCCAAAAATGTCCCTGCTGCCCAAAACTGTCCAGCCACCAAACATCTCGACTTGACTGATCCCATTTTGATGTTGACTTTCCAAAAAGTTCTTAATTTTGCAAAATGTCCACTTTTTCCAAAAATATCTTCAATGTCCAAAAATGTCCAAAATGTTTTGCACACACACAGAGACAGAGACAGACAGACGTCTCAGTGCTGGTGGAATAATCAGTATGTTACACAGCAGAGTCATTAACATGGATAGATTGCAGGAATAAACAATTTGATTGTGATTGTGAGATGTGAGGAGCCCCAGGGTGTGTGTGTGTGTGTGTGTGTGTGTGTGTGTGTGTGTGTGTGTGTGTGTGTGTGTGTGCTGATTTGGTTCTGTATGGTTGACCTATCAAGAGAATGTACCAGTTGCACTGCTGTGTGTGTGTGTGTGTGTTCATGCATGCATGTGTGTTTGTCAGTGTTAATTCATACCAACAGAGACCCCCCCCTGCCTCTCTGTCCCATCACAGAAACACAACCCGCCTATTTGCATGCTCACTGACTGTAAAATTGCGAACTCCCACCGAATCAACTCTTAACCAAACACGTCTAATGATTTCACATTAGAATCTGATTGTTGGATTTATTTATTTTTTTTTTTTTTTCATCTTCTGAGGAGTTGAGTTTGGGGATCTGGGGCTTCAGGGAGGAGTGTGTGTTTGTTTTCTTATTAAAAACCTGAGACGTCGAGAGAGAGAAAAACCTCGAGAAGGTGACAGATGGAGGTTTTGTGTGGACGTGTATGTCTTTGTTCATAATGTTTGTGTGTTTGTGTTTCATGCAGAGACATTTGGGATTATGGAAGTACCTGTAGGAGGAAAGAAAATGATGTGAATCCCCTCCCCTCTCAGAAGTCTCCCCCTCTGTCGCCTCTGTTGTCCTTATTGTGATGGAAACTATTTGAATTTGTTATCCGATGCTTCACAGAAAGCTTCATCTCAGTCCAACAGCTGGAACAAAGAAACTGGTTCACACCAGCCGAGACTTGAATGGGGGTGTAAGTCTCCAAAGTCCCTCTAGGGGGCAATGTAGGACATTTTTCTGCAGAACACAAAGGATCAGAAGCTCAGTGAAGTACAGTATAGAGCTTATGTGGTGCAGAGAGAGAGAGAACAAAAGAAAAGCATTCAAACTCTTTTCCTTTCTCTGTATTCACAGCACATTACATTTCTGTGCTGAAAAACATCCTCTCGAGAGTTGAGAGAAACTTCAAAGTTTGACGATGTCTCTCAGTTTGCAAAGATTGTCAGACAAAAGGCCAACCTTGTCCCCGTGTTGTTTGTATGGGAGAGCACAGTAACTTCAGGAAATAATAAATAAGCTATTGTCCTTTTTCCTCCTTAATCTTTTTCTCTCTCTTCTTTGCGTGCTGGCTGTCAGGTTCACTTTTGTAGTCGGTAATAAGTATGAGCATCCTGTCTGAAAAGAATTCCAGTTTTCTTTGAGAGGTATTTACATGCTGTTTGAGTTAAAAGACAGAAATCTGTAGGGATGTATGGGAGGAGAAGAATGAGGAGATATAGATTTGAACCAAGTCTGGGCAGAGTTTACCTTGAAAATAGAAAGAAAATAATATAAAAGAAAATACATGAATGTGGTCCTTTATATATTAAATATATACACAAATGTTCACATATGCATGTTATATAAGTGGAGAAAACTAATGTAATGAATTTAAAGATGAATGAAGAGCTTCTGTATGGTTCTGCTTTGATGGAAAATTTGAACATAAAGCTTGAAGGACGTGTTCAGTGTTTCCTGGTATCATGCTCTGCTTTGTGCTGTTGTGCCGCTGCTGCGTGACTGAGCCCCTGTGTGTGTGTGTGTGGTGTGTGTGTGTGTGTGTGTGTGTGTGTGTGTGTATGACTGCAGGAGTAGTTCAGAGCTTTCAGCTGGGTTCATTGTTAAAGAGAGCTGCAGTGTTATGAAACGACGCCACATCTCTGAGAGGGAAAAGCGACCGATTATGAAAAATCACATGACTGGTTAGTAAATTAACTTATAAAAAGCTCTTGACAGACATAACATTTATAGAAAAGTTGAAGTCATATTGATTGCCTATGTTAACCTTTGACCTTGCATTGAAATGCCTCAGGTATCCAGATTGTATGCCTAGTATTAACATGTGGCTGCACTGAGATCCAATCAGGGTCAGTGTTTCGAACTCTTTAACGATGAAAGTAACTAGCATTCATTCAAGCTAAATTCATAAGCTGCTAAAAGTCACCAGATTTCATCACGCCCAATTTGCATAAAGCGTAGTGTTGTTATGTTGGCGAGGGAATGATCATCAGACATATAAAAGTTAGAGAGAGAAACCTTTAGCTAAGTAACCACAAACACACTACAGGGACATATAATCCCTGAAGTACAAAAGCTTTTTTTTTAAATCTGCAAAGTTGCGGAGAAGATTAAATAACCTGTTGGATCCAGTGACTGTAAATAAAGATGGACGACACCTCGCTACTTCCTCCCACAGCAGAAAAATTAAGCCAAAATATCCCTGATACGAGTGCTGCCATCTTGTACTGCTGAAGTCATTTGGAGCCAGAAAAATGAACACTTCAACAAACATCAGTGTGATAAGAACTACCTGAAATGACAGAGACCATCTTTGTGAAAAATTTGTTAGATGTGAACTTTGATGTCTTAGTTTGGCCCATGTCCTATCTATTAATATCAGGAGGCAGGATTTATGACTGCAGCCTTCCACCAGGGGGCGACGGAGACGCTTTGGTTTTTACTTTTGAGGAGCCGCGATCCCGTCTACTTCCAAAATAATTGTTGTTGGTTGGATCTTAGTCCAGAGAGAAAGTGTGAGAAAAGCTCACTCGCAATTTGAGAAGTCCAGATCCAGAGAAAGTTTCAAAGAGCGTCAACATAACCATTGAAACTCACAGACGTCCCTGTCCTGCGTCCTCCTGCCACACTGACTGCCTGCAGGCCAGTCACCAGTCACCCAAAATGCATTTTAATGCAAGGTATAAAGGGAGTGTATTTGTCAGTTGTCAATTAATTGTTTCAATAAGTTAAATTTAAGACTTTTTAAGACCATTATCAATACAGTTTGAGTCCTATTTCACATCCATACTAGCCAAAAAAAAAAAAGGTCTTAGCAAAGTCAGAATCAGGGAGCACAGTTTTGAGACAGCTCACCTCTGTCTTCACTGCTTTTACATGACTGATGTTGAGCTACTGTGTGTAAAGTCCAGAGAACTTCCTTTAAAGTTGGTGTGGATCAAAACGCTGTCCAGACGTCACTTACCAAAGTTGCAGGCGTGAACGTTGTTAGTGCAGAGTGGGTCATTCTGGGGGCGACAATGCACCCGCTGTGAATACAGACTTTGATGACAACATTTGCTGGTTGCTTTTTACAACCATAGAAAACACTGTGACACATTAGCTGGGTCTGCTCCGGTAAATTATGACCAGGATGCACAGTTTTGTATTAGTGGTTATTTGTTCCATGTTGGCTTCATTTTGTAGTTGTTACAGCACGATCAATGGAAATTCATCAAACTGAATTAAAAGAGCATCTGCACGCTCAAATCTATGAAAAAAAATTCATGCAAAAAATACATTTAAAGACTAGAGTTAATGCAACTTTATAAAAGTAACGTCAACAATCATCCAATCAAGATTGGAGATCAAGATTGAAGATCCATTTTAGCAGTCAGTCAATCAGAAAAAGAAAACAGTTTTTAAAGGAAAAAAAGGCCAGGCATACTTATTTGAAACAGAAAACAAATGCCAATGACAAACACCCATCATATTACACATCGCTGTAGTTGTGTGCACACATTTCCCTGTGCACAGATGGCAGCACACAAGGTCAGTTGTTACACTTTGTATTCAAGTTTCTAAACCATTAGTAAAACCTAAAATGTGATGTGTTTCAAACAGCAACACAGACACTAATTCACATACTCAGGTGTCCACATAAGAAGGTAGTAAATGACTGCAGTGTGATAGCTGAACATCTGATTCTGACACCATCGAGATTAACCTGCTTCTGTAACAGCCTCCACCCTCCTGGTTTCAGTCTTTCCAGCAGATGTTGAAGCTGCTGCAGGGATTTGCTCCCATTTAGCCATCAGCCTTAGTGAGGTCCAACACTGATGTTGGGTGATAAGGTCTGGCTCACAGTCAGTCGGCGTTCCAGTTCATCCCACAGGTGTTGGTCAGGTCTCTGTGCACATCAGTCAAGTTCTCCCACAGCAAACTGGGGAAAGCATGTCTTTATGGCACTGCTGTGTTGAAACAGGAAAGAGACGACTCAAGCTGTTGCTACAGAGTTGGAGGCTCACTATAATGTGTTTGTTTTTTTTAAGGATCCCTATTAGAAGTACATGGATGTGCCTCTAGTCTTGAGTGACTGAAATTAACAAGTAAGAAACAGTCTATCAGTACAATTATTGAACATAATGGAGGAAACAAAAAAACTTAATAGATATAAGATATAAGGTAATACTACAGAAAATCAACCTCACAGACAAACACAAACATTTGAGGATATTAGAGTGACAACCTAACAATAAAACACACATACATGTAGAGCCATGTGCTTATCCTGCTATTTGGCAAGATATCTACCTTATCTTGGTGTGGTGCAGCATTTAGATTTTCCTATATTGGAAGAGGGCCAACACACGACTCAGATACGTTTTTCACTTGCTCATCTCACGCAACAGAAATCCTGTCGTTTTAATCTGTGCAGCTGTCTGCACCAGCTCCGTCCGCCTCACATCCCAGGTGCGTCTGACAGGTGTAACGGCGAGCTGAAGTGTTTATTTAGACTTCAAGTGTTTATTTTTTATTTTTTTGGCAATACACGTAAAACTCGAGGCTGGTGCTCAGGAAAAAGACATTAAATATATATTTTATCCACATTTTGTGAGTGTGCTCTACAGCCAGAGAGCAGCTCATCTGCTTAATCAGTCAGTTTAATCCTGCCGACTCTCCCTTCACTTCACCCAGCAGCTGTGAAAAAAAGACACTGGAACTTCTTGAACTTTGTCTGCAGTGTTTTTCAGGGGCGAACTGTATGTTTACTGTCACTAGACAACTTCACTGCTAAACTCTAATCCCTCTGCTCTGACCACTGTCACAGACTCTCTCTTTTGCTCCTCCACACCCACTGCTGTGCTTATACCACAATCATAATGGAAAAAATATATCAAAATATTCACACATAATGAATAAAAACTGCAGACTGCACAGAAAGGTTGGCTGCTCATTTGCTGCTGGACACTTTGAAATGCGTGGACAATGCAGCCCCCATATAGACAGATTGTGACAGCCTGGATTTTCCTCAGCATCAGGATTGCAACACCTGAACACACCCGTGGATACACCCACTCGCAAACCCATCTTCAATCCACTCACCCATTCATTCCCGGTTCATGCTACCATTCAGTTCACCCCCCAGTATCATTCAGTCAGTAGAGCAGGAGAGGAGAGACTAACAGACACAAACGGAGCAGCATGGTTTAAAAACAAAGTGAGGTAATTTAATCCCTTTTAAGACATTTCATCCGCCACTGACTTCCATCCTCTGGTTACCACAAACTCTGCCAACCTTCAAAACACCCGGATTGCTTCTTCCCTCTCCCTCAATCAGCTGTCAGCTTTTCTTTGAACTTAGAAAAAAAAACAGAATGCCTATTTGAAAACATAACTAAATAATGCTGTATTTGGATCGCAAAACTAGCATGTCAAGTTTTCCATTACTATAAAAAACGCAAGCACTCCAAAGCATTACATTCTAATGTGTTACATCCAATACTTTAAATTTTCTCCCCCTCTCATTCCCCTCAAATGAAGCCTGTGTGACTAATGATTGAATATTAAAGCCTCCTCAGTGGTCTTGGTGGTGTATTATGATATTAGCATTCTATTATTAAAGCGTGACTAAATCCCACCGTAACAGGGGAGTCGTCACTTACATTATGATCGTACTCGGACCCACTCTGTGTTATATGTGTATGTGATTATTACAGCTGACATGTAAGTTGCTGGCTTCTGTAAAACAAACAGAAATGTGTGTGTCTGATAACATTATTAAGCCAACAAATCAACCTCAGTACTGTTGTCAGACGCATATGTAGATAACAGCACATGATGAAATTATGCAACAATGCAAACTCTTTGAAATGCACATATAAATGTATGCACAGATATGTGCCGTACTGTATGTATGTTTGAATATATTATATGTGTGTGTGTGCATATTTCTGATTCTCATTTTAATACATTTGATATAAAGCAGTAGTAGTTGCTGGTGATTTAGCGGTAGCTGTTAAATATTTGTGTGATCTCACCGACACATATCAAAGAGATCTGTCAAAACTTTCCCCTCTGGGGCTGCCGCACAGCCACACTCAGAGTTGTGCGTGTGTGTAAATGTGTTTATGTGTGTCAGTAGTTTGGTAGATTTGTGTGATTTGTCCCCCCTACAATTTCAGAGTACAATTCACTTACATACCGCTGTCATAAATATGAACAGCTGTGTACAGACTTGCATTTGTTATGATTAGAGTTAAGATTGTTCCGATGCTGATGCTTGTCACAGAAAATGCCTCTGATAACTGCTGGTATCCATATCGGAGAGTATGTGAGTCACCAATGCACCAGTGCTCTAATACAATAACATGTAATTTATTGACCCCAAAACCAGTGGTGGACAATAACGAAGTACTTGAGTATCTGTACTTTACTTCAGTGTTTGTTTTGTTTTTTTGGAAACTTTCATTCCACTACATTTCAAAGACAAATATTGTACTTTTGACTCCACTACATTCCTAGGAAGGTTGTCGTTAACCGTTACTTTTAGGCGAAGCGTAGCTTTGAAGTCAGCTGTTGCTGTTATTTCTTTTTTCTTAAATGCGATTGGCCACACACTGTGTTCCTCAGAGAAGGAAACCAATCACAGTACCCGCTCTCAACTGGGACTGATGTAAAAGCTGAAATACGTCATCCAGGCGCGCTCTGTAACAAGCGCAAGCAAGCGCTCCCTCTTTCATTCAAACAAAACTCAGTAATGGTGACGGCAGGTGAAAGACTAAATTAATTTATTATAATTTATTATAATTAGAAAAAGAGAAATAATTCCATGCAGGCTTTTAATTTTGGATTGTTTTTATCGGGGTGTAAAATACCACTTAATTAATGTATATGCTGCCCCTGAAGCCAGAAAGAAACCTCAGTTATTTAACAGACTTGGAGAACTCCTTACTGTCCTTACTTCAATCTAATCTTATGCGGTGATTTTAATGCAGTTACATCAGAAAATGACAATAGCTGTCCTTTTTGTTTTTGATTGCATTTCAATGCTGAAGTTTCTATAGGTGTTTCTACAGGCTTTGTGTAGCATCGTGGTTCTACAAGCAAGTCAGTGCATCATTAGGTGGTTTCAGAGAGTTACAAGGTTCTGTAAATGCACCATGAAAAAAATACAGCAATGTATAAATATTAATATCGTATAAATATGACCAGGAGTGTCTATTCTTTGACTCAAGTACTGGGGTTAAGGGTTTGGACCGAGGTAGATTTTTCTGAGGTTTCGCTTCCAACTTGTTCACATCTGAAAAACATGTCTGCCAATTTCATGTAAATCTGACCTGCAGCAGTTGAACAGACCGACTGAGCACATGTCACTAGTGGGACCAAAGAAATCACCATTATGGGTACGTTAACCCTAAAATGTTAAGTTGTTTCTGCAGAACCATGCTCAAGTTTTCCACCAACAAAAGACAAACTATTAGAATAATACAGCAGGATTTATAGGGAGATATTTTCAGTTTTAAGATCGTTACTGGCTCCTGTAAACACTTTGTGGTGTTCTTGCACGTGCCAAATGCCCACCAGAACTTGTAAAAACCCTTCTGCCTACAGTTAAACTATTAATAAAAGAACACACTCCTTGGGCGAGTTTTTAATTGGCTGTGAAGCAACTCCGCAAATTTACATGCAAATGACTACTTTGTTGGGGGGAAAAAAGATGTTCAATGGGTTGAGAAATGTCACCTGTTCGGATGCAACAGGGATTTCCCCCCAATGCAATTCAAGTTGAACGTTTCGTTTATTCCTCCACCTCCCTGCCCGACTGCCTGGAGCGAGTGTTGGGAACACTGTGTTTTCAGTGACAGCAGCTAACAAGGGGGCTGTTGGTACCCGCCACGGCTCCACGCGTTCGCCGCCTGTACATAGGGGAGCACCTGGGGTCATGGATGAATATTTAAAACCACTTCCATATCAAATTAGATGTGACCTTGGAGTACACAGGCTTGTGCCCGATAGAGCCTAAAAAGAGCCTAATTTGCTTTCAAAGCCCCCCCTCCGTCATACAAATGCCTGGAAGGGATCCCCAATGCATGAAGAATTACAGAAACATCTCTGCCACCCCCCAAGCCTTTAAAACCCCTCCGCTCCTTCTGTGTTCCCCCTCATCTCTTAAAATGTAGCCCACTCTGCTGAGAAAGAAAATGTGTGAAGAATATGAAAGGAAGAAGATGGAGGGGGAGGAGGATGAGATGGAGATAAGGTCTGAAATAATGATGGAGCCCTGCTTGTGTGTGAGCATAATGGTAGAAATGGTGGAAAATAACAAGTATACAGAGTCAGTATTTATTCAAATACTTTACAGTACTTAGAGCATGTGTTCAGATTTTTTAAA
>JAJHUR010079493.1:0-21568 GCA_027495735.1 Lutjanus campechanus | reverse complement strand
CAGAAACTCCTATCAAAACAATTTAGATGGATAAATAGCATTACAGGCCAGAGGAAAAATATTTATTTTTGATTTTGATATAAACTGTCCTTCAAAACCACAGAATCTTCAATATGTAAGCACAGATACGTTTTGAGTCCCTCTTCGAAGGATTAGTGAATGAAGGACAGGATATGTAAATTGAGCATTTTCAAACAGTTTCAAAGATGGCGAAGGGTTGCCACGTGAGGTCAGTGGTTGTGAACAGCCTCATATATCTAGATGCCAAGTGAGATGGAATAGTAATTACTCCTGTGCATCTCCGAGCAGAGACGTAGCCTCTATCTTGTAAGCGGCAATGATTGACAGCCTCAATAAGAGACTCGCGCCGCGCCCCTTGTCCTCCGCCTACACGCCCCTGCGTCGACTGGTCAAACCCATCGTCTGGTGCCCCCCAGGCGGGGCATGGGTGACACCCCCCTCTGATAATCCTGCCCATCACATCCATCATGCCACCCTGCTCACCCCATGAGAGGGCACAACCGAGGGAATCTAATCAGGCAGTCTAATTGAGGAGCGGGGCTAGCCAATACCCGGGCTGGGAGGCTGGCTCTGCCTGGGCAGGCTCCGGGGACGTCAATAACACTCAGCGGGTGTCGATTCATCAGACCTCCTTAATGTCATTAGCCCTGAGAGGCGCGCTTCACCCCTCTCCCCTTTCTCGCTCCTCCTTCCATCTATCCATCTATTCTCTCATGCCTCAAACTTTCTCTCACTCAACTCTTCTCTTCCCTGTGTCTCTAAATCTATCCATCTCCCACTCTCATTACCCTCTCCCCCACTAATCTTTCCACAGGCAATAATATGTTCACCTTGCATAACAAGTTCAGGACTGGCCTAGAGAATGTTATATCTGTGTGCCTGTGTTGGGGAAATTACCATGTGTACACTCTCAGACTCCATCGCCCAACTCTTTTCAGTCCTCATCATACCTCCTCTCCCCGAATCTCCAGCCCTCATCCTCCTCTACCCCAATATGTTCTTCCTCTTGCTCTCCAACAACATGTGGCGCACATTCCAGCTGTTTATTAAACAAAGCCAGAGCTTCCTAGGAGCAGGTGATGCAGTCAATTACTCCACAATTACCTGGGTAATTATGCAAAGGAGGAGAGAGAAGAGCAGTAGCAGAGGGATGAAGAGGACCTTGGCAGAGGTGGATTGGCTGCGTCGGCAGCGGTTGGGGCCCAGAATGGCAAGCGATTGAGACTTTGAAGTGACAGTGCCAGAGAGAGTGCAGCTCTAAAGGACGATGTGCCCCCTCACCTGCCAGGAACACACACTCACGCGCACATAAACAAACACAGCGATGAACACTGAGCTTCTGCCCCAGCACGCTGACATCCTGATGCCTATGTGTGTATGTGGCTTTTTCTGAGCGCTCAAGCCTGCTGTCTCTGCTTTGGACAATAACTATACAGTGTTTGTGCTTTTCCACCTTGTGACAATTAGGTGTCTTATACCTGAGAGGCAACAAGAAAAGGGAGCAAAGGAGACAGGAGAAGGTGGGAGGTAATTGTAGAGGATAGTAAGCAAAGGAGGGAAGTAACAAAGTACAAATACTTCATTATTGTACTTAAGTAGAATTTTCAAGTATGTGTACTCTACTTTTCTTTTAACCTCACAGTTGAATACTAATGTCTCTACTTTCTACAAGTGAAAGAAAACATTAACATTGAACCCTGTTACGTTTTCAAAACAGGCACGTCATAAAATGTTTTTTCTCTCACTTAATTGATTAGTTGTTTGCTCTATAAAATGTCAGAAAAATAGTGAAAAATATCCATCAGTGTTTCCCAAAGCCCACGATGACATCCTCAAATGTCTTGTTTTGTTCACAACCCAAAGGTATTCAGTATACGGTCATAAAGGAGCAAAGAAACCAGAAAGTATTCACATTTAAGAAGGTGGAATCAGAAAAAATAGTTAATCGACTATCAAAATAATGGGCGATTAAATTAATGGTTGACAACTAATCGATTTACCGATTAGTCATTGCAGTTGTACACATTATTTTAGTTTTAATGCATTTGAGGGGAATTATTGATTATTTTTACTCTGAATAATTGTGGGCTGCCTTCACAACACCAGCACAAAAAAGGACAATAAAAGGGGGGAGAAAAGTTGAGGCTCAGCTGGCAGAAACAGCCCACAGAAATGTCTTTAGGAGGACTACTTTTAACTTTTTATGCTTTTACACTTACAGTACATTTCAGAGCCTGCGCTTTTTCACTTTTTTTTTTTTTTCATAGGTGTCTGTACTTCCACTTGAGTAAAGAATTTGTTTAGTAGTAAGGACAGAAGGTAAGAAAACTTTACTATAGTAATAGTAATAATATATATGTACATATATAAAAAATAGTAAAAGGGAGAAAAGGTGAAATAGAGTGGGTGAGGAAATCTGTGGGGAGCTGCATGTAGTCCTCAGAGTCTTCATACTAATACTGATTAAATAAGTGGAGCTGCTTGTTTTCTTGTTTTTGCTTTCAGCATCCTCTTAAGCGTTTATTAAAAACAGGCATATTTGGCAACACAAATTTCCTTTCTCTCTAACCCCACTCACTACCACTAACAACCAGTGCTGCTCTGCAATCATCCATGTGGACCGTTTTACACATTGACAAGGAAGCTCATGTCAGGCGGGCCCTGACAAGCATGTCTTGGGGTAAATTGAACCACACAGTGGCTATTCTGAAACAAAAAGTGTCAGATGGAAGAAGAGGGCTTGGCGTATTGCCTGCCATGGGAGCTTTATGCACTCGGATTGAAAATATTTCCACTGGCAGGGTGAATAGTAAATTGCTTAGTGTCAGCTCATCACTTAAGGAGGATTGTTGGTGGGTATAATACTTCCCAGCACATGGCTTCTCCAAATAGTCTCGAGCCCCAGCCAACCCCCTCTTAACTCTCTGCAAGCGTCCTGACGTGAGGCTGTGGCTGGAGTCCTGTCTGTGGATGCTAAGCTTTCAGTTATGACTCTCCAAACTCGTCACTTTGGCTCATATTGGTCTCTGTGTTGCAGATTAATTTATAAATCCCCCATCAAGAGGGAGGTTGACTGACCAGCCAAAGTAAACATGACCACATTTAACTGAGGCACAGCTGAAGGGAAAGCATGGCAGAATATAACTGTTTTTACAGCAAGCATCCTGTGATCCTGAGAAAAAGCACAACCCTTTCCCTGATAAACTGTTTAAAAAAAAACACAAACACATTTGTCCTTGGCAGAGTTATGCTCTTTTTGTTGTCCATGTGTCCACCTGTCTGTCTGTGTCTAGCAAAGGGGCAGAATTAGATGGTCACATGACCATTCTGTGTTAGTGAAGATGGGCACGAGGGAATTACCTCACAGCTCCGTATCTCAAATCTGTGGGATTAAGCTCCATTAAACATGGAGCGCCGCCGAGCTTTATCTCGGGATTTCACTCTGAGACAGAGCGGAGCGCACGAGGAGGAGGGAGTCGGGAGGGAGAAATAGCGATGAAACGTCCTTCACCTTTATCGACCAAATTATATAAAAAAAGGGAGGGATGAGAAAAATTGCTTGCCTGTTCCACAGTACAATGGTGGAGAAGAGAGCATGGCCATCTTACACTCGTGTGCATAGCATGCTTAAACATTCAGACATCCTTCTCCAACACTGGCCTCTAACTCTGGAGCTGCTCCTGGCACACACACACACTTTCTGTAAAAACAGGCCTTTCCCCTAGGCACACTGGTCACTTAATGAGAAATGACCACTGCTGAGCCTTTGCACTCCCAGTGCACTCAACAAAAATACACACTTTTTTCACAAACACACCAGCAACTAAATTTGCACATGCACAATCAAACAAGCTCTTTGGCTTCAAGAGTAAAATGAATTGTTTAGTGCTTTTCTTTTTACTGATAAACCGTTTATCAGTTGTCCTGTACTATTATTGTCATGCACTTAATATATTATGAAATATTCATAAAATATGTCACTTAGTCAGAGGTCGTCAGTTTACTCAATAATAAGAAAAGGGGTCCCCTAAGGAAGAAGTTGGGGAATTACTGTTGTTATTGTATAAATATTATTGTTCTGCACTGAACATTATACTCAAACAAGCTCTGTGGCTTCAAAGGTAAATTTACTTGTCTAGTGATTTACGTTCAACAGATAAAACTGCGAAATTTGACTTTAACATTTTGAAACACACCTTTACAGTGTCTCATTAGATTAAAGGAGCAATATGTGACAACTGCATGTACAGATATGAGTACAACAGTCCAAATACTGAGTTGGAGCCATGGACGGTATATTAAATGTGTTGACATCCTATCTAATATACGATCTATGGTAGAAGCGGGTTGTTTTCCCCCTACCCCCTCCTCCCTATACTTGAGGAAGCTCAGACAGGCTGTAAGAACAGTGCAGGATTGCAAGAGGAGCACAACATTATAATTTGACAATAACGAGCGATGGCGAGCCCTCCGCTGTAAGCTGATCAGCTGTTTATAATTGTCAATTGTCTGTCAATGTAAAGCTAAGCCTGTTATCTTGACAACAAAAGCACACTGATGCGAATATGCGCAGTCTGAGTTCAGTGACAGCCTGCCTTCTGCCTGCCAGACTCTAGACACATACTGCTCAATTTAACTGTTATAAACATCTACTTGTGCTAAAAGATTATTAATGATTTATTGTGACTCATAAACAGACACTGGCAAACATTCAGCATTAATTTGAACTCTAATTAACGAGAAACAGGCAAACAAAACTGTTATTTCAACCTGGAATGGAAATTTCAAAGGACACTGCAGTTGTAGCATTTGTCTGAGAAGCAAGTATTTCAACTTTGCACGTTTCCTTCATTTTTGATAACATATCATGGTTGTCAGTAAATATATGGAAGTAAATATATTGAAAATTGCTCTTTCAATAGGAAGTCAACTCTATGCACAAGAATAACCTTACATTTCTTTGCAGAGGATGACCATGAAAAGCCTGCACATGACGTCATTTGAATAATCAATAAGTTACACATTAGCACATTCTCTGTGTCTAACTATGTTTCAGTTTTGACCGAGAAAATTAACCCGCGCTTCGCTCAATACATTAACTGTACAGCCTCCTATAAAAGAGAAGAAAAAAGAAGAGAGCGTGCTGGGATTCAGGGTGGTCCAGTGATGAACACCTCCTGTGTCCTCCCTTCATCCTCTTTCTCTCTCCCTCACTCTTCTCCCTCCTCTGGGCTGTTATTGATCTGATCTCCTCCTCTCTCAACTGGAGCCATGATTCATGTTGTTCCGACTGGCCCTCACTCACCGCACACAGACACAGCTCAGTCATGCCCTCCCCTATCTATCTGTCCATCTGTCTCTGCCTGCTCTCCCTCTCTCTGCCCTCAGGCAAGTCAACCTGCTGTCCACATACAGGGCCACCATGGCCAGCATTGCTCCTGTGTGTCAGTATTATTATTATTATTATTGTTACAATCATTATTTTATCATTATTGTTGTTATTAATCAGTCGCTTTTCCATTAGGGGTCTTTGTGTAAATATTTTTTTATTATAATGTTAATTATTTTCATTTTGGACAAGCGTTCATTTCATATTCAACATTTTTACATAATATCTGTATTACCGCAAATAGATTCTCATAGCATTGTGCATATTTCAGACAAAAAAAAGCATTTTACAGAGACCAGGGGTGTCAAATGTATGGCCTCTGGACCATTCGTGGTCATGTTACAGCCCTGTTATATTTATTTTTTTTACTACAATTATAACTTTTATTGCCTCAATGGTCAATTTTTCTCCATAGTATCAAAAATGATATCAAATATCAATATTTTCCAAGGTATTGTATCGAAATTAGAAATTCCATCTGCGTGAAAACACTAGGCCGGAGATAACTTAACCATCTCCCTCATTAGCTTCCACTTAAGTTGGTGTTGTGTTACTACACAGGAAATGTCTGGAAAATCAAAATAATTTCTACATCTTGCAAAATACTATATTGTTGTTCAGTTCCAAAAATATCATTGTTTTACACATTTGTAGATCCAGAGTGATCTGTATATTGTCATGCATAGTTAATGACATTAGACTGACTGAATGTGGAAAAATGAGACACAGCTGAGAGACTTATTTTTCTTAAGACATCTCAGACAATTCATTATCAGTTTTTTTTTCTAAATGGCTCCTTCATTAATTGTGAATGTTTCCAGAATGTACTAAAAAGGGGAAACATTTGGAGGTGTTGTTATTTATAGGTTATTATGCAATGGTTTTACTGGTCTGACCTACTTGAGATTAAACTGAACTGTATGTGGCCCGTGAAATAAAACGTGTTTGACATCCCTGGCCTAGATCTTCCAGATGTTTTCTTTTATAGCATTAGCTTTAATTATTTACACTTGAACTTGGAAAACGTTCACCTTAGATACTACCAAGAGCTGAACGGAAAAAAAAAAACAGGATAAAGAGCGAGCTGTTGATAAATATAACTCACAATATATTTGTACTTATTTATTCTATCAAGTGAGCTCAAGTCTCAGCTTATTAGTTTCATGTGCTCAGTCCACTCGGTCCAAATATTGATTTGTTTTTTGTTCTGTTTTTGTAAGGGTAGATTTCAGGTAAATTTTAAATTACTTATTTAATTTATTAAACATTAAAACATTTCAATATATATTTCCAACCCTGTCTCCTAGAAATCACATATGTATATAACTGAATTGTTTTCATAATTACAGTGTGACAATGTAATTCCTGCCTGGATTATTTTCACAGACAGCAATTCTTTGAAACAATACATATGTCTATATTAACATGCTGGATTCGCAACGAGGTGGCTGGGGTGAATGGCGGCCGTACAAAGCCCAGGACTTTAACACCAAAGTCCAGGATTTGCAGCCAGATTCTTCCAACAAAGCGCTTTGTTTAAGGTAAGGAAATATCATGATTTTGGGTAGGTCTAGGCAATAAAAGCACTTTGGTAAGGTTAGGGAAAAATTGTCATTTTGGTTAAATATTTATAAATGAATTTCATGTCTCATGTCACTGCTGACATTTGAATAATGCTCTAGTCTTATCTATTTAGGCTAAAAACAAATGTTGTCAGTGAACAATGTTCAAGATCAACATTTTTGTGACTTGCCAGGTACATTAACAGAAAACATATTACAGTTTTTCTTAAAGCGTATTTGCTGTTGCAAATAAGTTGTATATAAACATCACTTCTGAGAGGCAGGACTGAACAAGGATTGAAGGGGAAAAAAGGCAGTCTGATCTTATAGCTTATAACGTATTTAGCCTACTTGGGCCAAACTATTCATAAATGGTGGTTGGCTCTGATTTTAGCCACTTCTCTGTGACAGCCTTTATACTTGCTGCCAGAACCACTTGTACCAGTTTCTGATCACTGATATTCCACCCTTCAGATGAGATGTGAGATGATAATTCGAATCAACATTCAAAGTTGACTGTCTTGATGTTCTTGCTTTCTTGCTATCTGCATGTAAAGCATGATGAAAATCGCTGATGAACTATACTGGAAAACGCTCAACAGACTGTATAATTGCAGTTTTAAATCACGTTTCAAAGTCTGCATGAAGCGCTGCTGCTTTGATAATACAGTGCTGATTAGGTTAAACGGCATTTCTTGTCCTACTACAGAATCAAAGGACAATTGTTTGTGTGTCTGTGCTATTTTTACAATGTATAATATTCCCTGTTTATTCAGACTTCATCTCTCAAAGTGTTCCAGTCCATTCCAATGCAGAATGTTCATTTTCTGAAGAAAAAAAAAAAAGGAAAGCTAGAGACAGAGAGAGAGCAGAGAGTAGAGAGAGACAGAGATGTGTATAGGCCTTGCAGCAGCAGGAGCACATAAAAGCCCGGCTTCAGCCAAGGCCCCTGCTCCAATGTGTAGAAATTAATTGAGTGAAAAAAATCTGCTGTTTAAGGTTGAAGTGGGTTATGGGAGGCAGTGTAACAATTGTTTTCTGTTTGCCAGAGGCTATATATCGTTCATTCCGGCTTTCTCTCTCCTCTCCGCTCAACACTCGCCTCTCCCTCCCTCCCCTCCCCTCCCTCCCTCCCTTCTCCCTCACCATCCATCCACCTTCTAAGCCTCTCGTGCTCCCTCCTCTCCTTTTCATCAGTCTTTTATTTTCCACAGTCTACAGTCTTTTTGATTCATTTTTATCTCTCCCATTTTCATCTATCACATAGGAGATTTTTTTTTGTATCTTTAAATGTAATTTTCCAGCAATAACAGGCTCCATTTATGAAATGAGGTTTTACTATATCTGCTTATGTGTGTTTTCAGTGTGGAAATTCACTCACATATGTTGGCATACATACAATAACAGGATTTTTCCCCCTGAGATTTTGTCAGTGAAACTAAACAAATGTACACAGATGCAATAATTTGTGTGTGAGAATGCGTGCGTGTCAGTGCATCTGTCTACATGCATGCATCATTATTTAGCGACAGTGACATTAACAGGGGACCAGTGTCGACACACAATGCAGAACAAGCTTAGCACCCCCTTGGGCTTAAACAAATGACTCATTCTCTCTGCACATTTAAATGTGCAATAGAAATCCACAAAAGTCTGCTGCTGCCTTTTCATTTCAGCACCATCAACAACAAAAAAAAAATACATATCAAAACAACGACAACCACCCCCCCAAAAAACAATACAAAACCAAAACTCAAACAGAAACAGAAACAGCGTTGAAAATCAACAGAAATTGAAGAAAAAGACGAGGAACAAAGATGCAGGAGGACACAGAGGCGAACATCTATTCAGATTGCTGTGAAAAGAACAAGGTTAACACTGATGTATCAGCCAGGAACGAAATCAGAGCGATGTAGAATGCAATACAAATACAAGATGATAGGAAGAAGAGAAATAGAAGGCAGGAAGACACAAAGTTATGACTAACAAGACAAGATCATTAATGAGGAGACTTTTATCTGCATTAGTATTTCCTCTGTTGCCCAAAGCAGAAGGGTTAAACCTGTTTCCTGTGTTAAACTCCTCTTTAGCACCCTTTCATGTAAAATATCAAACCTTTCAATATCACTCTGAGGAAAGCACAGTTGCTCACCCTGTATAATTCTATACAAACACTTAACCATTCTCTTTGAACTTTGCAGCTCCACTCATTATGCCTCCTTTGAAGAGTGAATGCTGGAGCAATTCTACATTTTGATTTTGCAGTTATTAAATGTAACACAGCAGCAAATTACATCTAAACCTCTGTGTTGCTGGTTAATAATACATAGGCCATGTGCAGTAGCCAGCAGAATAAACAGCCGAGTAGAAAGAAAGATAAAGGTAGCCGATGAGCGAGACGCTTGAGTATAACATCTCACTGCAAACGTCAATAGACAAATATTTTTGCAGATGAAGCAGAAAAGCTCTTGTGGAATAGTGGGGCCAGCTGTGCTGCCTTTTTTGAGTAAAGAGGAGATAATGTCAGTGGATGATTCCTCCTCAAAGCCCTTGCCCCTGTGTGTATAGTAGTATCCTAAACACCGGTGCTGCGCTCCCTATCTGAAGGATATTAAAAGAACCAAGTGTTCCAGAGCCAGCAGGGGAAAGAAGAGCTGGTTCTGCCAAGGCCCTTATACAGCATTGGAAGAAAACTGCTGCTCTTGACATAGGGGTCTGCCTTCGCTACAGGAATGGCCTCATATTAAGGGAGACCATTGGAGTAAGCGGCTTTTTCAAAGGCAAGAAGCAGATGGAGGTAAGAAGGAGAGAGAGGAGAGGGAGCAAGATAAAGACAGATGGGGAGAAAAGGGAAATTCGCAGATTCAGTAAAAGGCATATCCTGAAGAGATATCCAAGGCATTTCAAGCAATCTATATAATGCATTTTACAGGTTTTCCAGGAATAGAAAACCACTCTTTGATTCTACTCAATACTCAGACCTCAGCTGACCCTTTGGTCCTGGCCTGTAGACAGAAATTCCCCAGAAATGTGTGAACCAGCCAAAAGCTGGTTGTAGATCATTAAACAGAGATTTTGCAAAGAACTTGCACCCTGACATAAGGGAGGTGAGAGTAAGACTGATGCTGAAACTTGCTTTCCTTTGAACTCCTACCTTTAAATTCAAGTGAATCAACTCAATCCAGCGATGGTTTGAGATCTAGACCGGAGTGGGCCTTTCAGTGCATAACACTGCACACTGTATCACTTGGTGCTGTTTTCTGAGCAGTATGAATCTCTAAAGAGTATTTTGGCCTGGATCTGAGAAACGGTAGAAGGCAGAAGCCTTGGTGAAAGTCGCTCATTAACATAAAACCCAGGCCCTGTGTTGCCCAGGGATCTATGTTTCGCTCACGAGACCAAACAAAAGGAGAATTCACAAACTAAGAGCAAACCATAGAGTCATGCAAAGCCTGCTCACTGCCTGCAGCGCTCTGTTTTCTTCACCCTTACAAACCTCTTGCCCCTACTTTGCATATCTGGTGTTGGTTCTGCTGTACTATTCCCGCACGGGGTTACATATATCAAACGCTGGCAAGCGCATTTGATTTGGTGCACCAACAGTATTAATAAGGATAATGAGTGACATGCGAGGGACTGGGAACCATCACTGTTTCAGTCTCATATGAATTTGTGCGAAGTGTCCCCAAAGAATGAAAACAGTCATATGGCTTAGAGTCATCTTTATTCCCTTGTTTTGCTGTGTTCAATTAGTCTTCTGAATTGGTTTTTACCACAGAAGCGACGCAGTCCTGCAGGAATGAGTCCTAAAACTCCTAAAATGAGTTAGCATTTTTGTGCTTCCAGTTTCCTCGTCTCAAAGTGAACTTTTTTTTTTAAAGAATTTTTAGTTAGATGGTTGAAATAAGGACTGTGGTTAACATGAGCTTAAGGGCGGGTTCACACCAACTGTGTCTGGTCTGATTGAACTGAACCCTGGAGCTTTTACGGCCTTGAAGCAGTTAGTTTAGGTTGCTGTGAACACCAGACTAGAAATCTGCTACAGACAACTGCTCTTTGGTCCACCTCAAAGGAGTGGTCTCGGACCCCTGTCAAGTGGACTCTGGCGTGGTTCATTTCTGCTGTGAACACCACTTGACCCAATCACAGAAGCGCACAATCGTATGTGTCATTTCAATGGTTAAAAAACATTTTCCCTTCCATTTTTTGTGACTGAAGAACAAATAGTGCATTTGCTACCAATATGTAGACTGTCAGGGTACAAACCTGGACTCATGATGAAGTGAGAAATGGCTGCCTTATTAAATTATTTGTTATGAGATGTCCATATGTGCATTTGTTGTCTTTCAATACATCAAGTGTATGACCAATGACCGAATGAGATTTACACAACATGACTTGTGTTTACAATTTCTCAACCATTTAAGTTTTGCCTTTAAGAACACAAACCGGGCCGGAACCGGGCCTTTAGGTGTGAACCCGCTCTAAGACTTTTTCAGGTTTTGTTTTATGAAATAAAATACATCAAATACCCTCACTTGTGAATGTTGAAGATTCTACATGTTAAAAAAAAGAGGCTATAACTAAAATGTAGCTAACTGAGACTACAGAGGTTGTTGGGGACATTAAATGTCACCTTGCCGAACATTTATCACTTAGGAGGGGTGATGTTGAAGTTATGCGAACATGGTGTAGTTTGTTTATACCCTAACATTAGCTTTTTACTTCTGGCAATTGCATTTATGCTTCAAAAACCATAAAAGAGATTTTCAGTTGTGAAGATTATCTTGCTGAACAAAATGTGTATGTATCATAACCTTTTGTTTGCCACAAAGCTTATTTTCTTCACTAATCCAAAACCCAATGGAAAAACACAATATTGGTTTTTTGTTGAGGGAACCAGAACAATGCTAACTTTAAGGTGGCCGACAAAAGTATGTCATCCCTGCAGCACTCGATGAAGATGGTGTTTAGCTGCTGTACAGTTCTCCCTTGTAGGTTGGGAGCTACAGTGGAGAGCCTCCATAAAGCCTTTAAATGGAAGTCCTCAAATTTCGTGACAAATTACAATAGTTCTCAATTTCTCAATTTCTTCAGTCCCCAATAGGAAATAAAAATAAAGAAGGGGATCCCTGTGGAAATACGTCAACATGACAATTTGCAACATGTGCTAAATTAAATTACAGAGGCTGTCGATAATGCACAGCTTTTTGACAGGCCCCTTATACATTCACATTCCCTACAACAACCTATCCAAAATTAGCCCCTCAAATCCGGCTGCTGGATTGAAATGGTGATAGCGGGGTCAGCATGAAAGGCAGACTGAGGGCTTAACTGCTGCTGAGTGATTCGGCAATTGTAAGAAGTAAGAGAGGAAAACTAATTACTGCAGTCTTAAAGGAAAAACCGTGGGTAAAGTGGACGCCCCCAATGCTGGGGGTAAGGCATTCATGTGGGAAGGCTTTGGTTCAGTCGCTAATAACAACATAACAACCCCCATTAAGCCATTATGCCGGGGTGAGGATCACTGCTTTAATCTACTCTGATGTGAGGGGATAAAAAAATTTGAAAAAATCACACAGTAACTAAAATGGATATCCGGCTCCATCACTACCTTCCGTGCATGACAAGATCTGAAGCTAAATGCTGCAATTTCTAATAAAGGCATTAGTAATAATTTTATGTGTACACACATTATTATAAGCCAATGTTCTAACACATTATGTTAAAAGTAGAGTCAGAAGCATTTATCCAAGCTGCTCCTAAAAACATCAGGACATCAAAAATCAACATTTTGGGTTGGTGAAACGAGCCAACAATGAGAAAAGGTAAGGGAATGCAAAGGATACAGCCACCTGTATCCTTCGCCTTCTAGAGGGCTGTAAGTGATGATTGAAACAGATGATGTCATATGAGTTTATATATTATTTTCATTGAGAAGATGTTGCAGATTATACCTTTAAGGTGCTCGTAATAAGTATTAGTCAATAGGCCTTTATAAGATGCTTATTAACATTAATATACAGTAATAGGTCCATAAGAGAGTTAATAATTGCATAATAAACATATTTATTGTTATATTATAAGACATCGGTAAGCACTTATAAGACACTTGTTAACAGTTTATAAACTGTTTAAGAATGATAAAAGCCTCATGAGTTTCTTATAATGGTTTATAATAGCATTACAAGCACATTTTTTTTAGTTTGCTACTATATCACTATTTGACCTTTAGTAAGTTTTTTAAATTACTGTTTCTACATACTTCATTACGGAGTTATTAGCTGTTCTTACCAGAGTAAAAAGCTGAAATAGTATTTTTTTTAAGGGTAACTGTGAACAAGTGCATAATGAAGGAATAATTAACCTCAATAAGCAATGTTCACACTTTAGATCCGTTACCCACAAAATGCATGGTTAACTGTTAATAAGTGCAAAGTTAATGGCTAATAAATGCATAATAAAATATGTAAATATAACAACAAAAGCTTAGTAAAGGTTTAACAATATTATAAAAGGTATGTCAGTTAAACTCAATAAACGTGTTTGTAATGCTCATAAACTCACAGGGCTTTTATTAATATTTTTAAACAGTTTATAAACTACATGTCTTATAATGTAACGGTAAACTTATTTATTATGTAACTATTACCACTTTTATTCTCAATAACTTATATTAATGTTAATAAGCATCTTATGAGGGCCTTATTACCTTTTAACTAACGCTTATTAAGAGTACCTTAAAGGTATTATCTGCAACATCGTCCTAAGAAAAAGAATACATATGGCTACATAAGACTCATATGGCATAATCCCTTTCAATCATTACTTATGGCCCACTAGAAGTTTGTGGGATAGCTGTATCCCATGTATTTCTTAACACATTAATGTTAATATGTATCCTATAAAGCCTTATTACATATTAACTAACACTTACAAGCACCTTAATATACGTGATGGTAACTGTAGTAACTAAAGCATATACTTCCTGTGCCTATGCAACCACTCATTGACTCTTACTCTACTGTATGTGAGAGAAGAAGGTTAAGAGTTATAACCATGGTAACCGCTCTTTAAAATATCACACACAGATTGGTCTTAACTCCTCCACACTCAGGTAATTCAAAAAGGAAGAGCTGGCTGTGTGAGCTCCAAGGCAAGGAAAAAAATAGTGAATAACAAAGCAGGCTCCAGGAGAAGAGAGAAGACAATGGAAACAGTAATCGATTTACTGTCTTTACAGAGCAGGCAGCTGACTGTTGTTTAAAAGACAGCCTATAAGTTTGAATAAAAATGGAAAATACAAACTTTTTTTTGCTTTTGGGCATTGCCTGTATCAGTAATCTGATCTTAATTTCACAGTTGACTTGGAGCAGGGGCAGGAGGGGAAGCATGCAGAGTGTCACCTCCTCTCAGAAACAGGGGTTTGTTTAGTGCCCTCTCACATCTGGCCTCACAATCTGGTGATATCAGCCACTGCATCTGTAAATCAGTGCTACCGCTGCTGCTGAAAACACATACAGCCACCCAAAGCAACTCTATTTCACAGATACGCAGCTAGTTTGATCATAACTTACCAATGCAACCCACCCAGGTGGCCATGAAATTGTGGAATGTAATTTTTTTCTCACCATCTTTTTAAGTAGCAGACAAAAAAGTGCAAGGATGAAGCTGTGCCTCAAGAGAGTCATTTGAATCCAGGTATAAATGTGCTTGCATGGACAAAAAACATTTGATTTGCAGCAGAAGAAAGGGGCAGACTACTTGTAAAAAGAGGAGTTAAATGTTGAAGGTCATGTGATATTGAAAGCCAATGCAGTGTAGCATCCAGCGCGCATCTACTAGCATCCACTCCATTACAACATTAGCAACTAATGTTTTGACATTTGTCTTCATTATTATCAATGAACAGAGGCGATTGAGCCACCAGCATGCTCCATTACCTTCCTTCATTGCACAGTTGCACAGTTGAAATCACACATTAGGGTGGATCCAACATGAAATGACAAGTTACGGGAGCTAAGGACGCACCAGCTGATTATTTAGGTGGCGGAGGGTGAGAGGGCTGGGTGAAGGGATGGTGGGGTGGAGCTGAGGCAGGAATGGGAGTTAGGGAATTGGTAGAGAACTGTATTGGCATTAAAGTCTGAGGAGCGTGGGGGCGCAGAGCAGCACGGCACACCTTAAGAAGAGAAGCTCATTTCAATCGGTATAATTAGCCTGTGGTAATGAAATAAGTCAGAGGCACTGCCACCTTCACTTAAGAGAAAATCGATCTGCATTTGAGGGAGTTTATTAAAGCTTAGGAATAATGGGGAGAAAGGATAGAAGGGGTGGAGGAGATGGGGGGGCTGAGCCGACATTAACAGCTAATCAGATAAGAAGAGGTGCTAGTATTGGGGTAGAAGCTTGACAAGAAGCAGAACGGAGATCAGCTGGAGTTTGTCAAAGCAGATGTGTTTGAGGTCTCTGCTATTTCACAGCGGGAAGCCAGGGGATGCTAGAGCTATGCACACTATGAGACCTACAGCCTGAATTAAGATGACATCACTCTGTAGGAGAATAAAGCCAATCAAAAACCTGGTGTAGCTGAGGATCCTGACTGATAGACAGCCGATAGACAGCCAATGGACATCTTCAGAGTGGCTGCGAGAAACCCCACATGGAAGTTTGGCTATGGCCAGGAGCTGGCGAACAACTTAAGCTTGGTAAGAGCAGGGTGTGGTGAGATAATCACTGATGGACATCTCTCCTCAGGTGCCCCAAATGCATGCTGGTTGCTGGGGGTGCTGCTTGCTCATTTATCCAGCCGTCTGGCCAGCTCACCTGGAGTGATGGGGGAGACGTCAGGAAGGCAGGCTGCTATTTCACGGCCTGTTAAGCGCTAATGCCGCAACATGCCCTGCGCTCCAATTTTAGGGAACAGGGAGCATTACCGCCCAACTCAAGGTTCTGTCCGTCTGGACTGTGGACTTGGAGGGTGGTGGAGGGAGGAGGGAAAGGGCAGTAAGGAGAAAGAGAGATCGGAGTAAAGCAGGACAATGAAAAATCTAGTGAAAGAATTAAAAGACTAAGAGATGAAAGACAGAGGAAGAGGGTGAAAGAGAGAAAGACACATAAAAAGAGTAAAAGGTAGAGAGGGAACAGAGAAAGAGAGTAGAGCCTCAGTTTACACGGGCTGCTGAGCCAGCACTGCGGAGCAGACAGGACAGCAGCAGCACACGCTGACATCTACTCCTGCCACGCTAGGCTGCCTCTCGCAGGCCCCAGAAGGCCCCTCACTCCCGGACTCAAAGCCTCTCCCTTGCTGGAGCCACTGAACACCACTAGCCTGAACCACCCACAACACTTGTCCTCTCTGTGCACTAAACCTGGCCCATGTAATAACCACAGAACCTCTATTAAGCACTGGGTGGCTGGGGAATCAGAGCAGCTACAGCACAGCATGAGTGATGTAAAGACTCCCCCTGTAAAACAAGAGAGATTATGCTGAAGTTATGTCAACTCTTTGTGTTCTGCCCTCTGAAGTTGTGATATAAATTATGTATTTAAATGGATCTTTCTTTCTCCGTCTAAATAGAGTAGTAAGCAGAAATAGATAGCTCTTTATCCTCTCCTGAGGTCTCTTACTTTCACTGCGCGGAAGGCAAAGGTCAAGTCATTTGTATGTGCTTACGGTAAAAATGACAGCGCATGATGGGTCATGGATCCCATCATAGGCTGGTTACAGCAGTGATGGATCACCTCTCCTGTCAGTCTTGAAGAGTGAGGTGTTTAAAGGACATGACTCAGGTCTTCAACACAGTCTCAGTGGTGTAACTCAGCACAGACAATGCTCAAGCTGTATTTTTTATGCACATTAAGTAGTGAAATAGCAGTTATGGTCCAGTTTCTATGAGCTCCCATGTGGCTTTGCAGCCCTGAGTCAGTTTCTCCCTCTGTTCTCTCTCCCTCCACTGAGCTCACCTTCACACTTCATACCGGCTCTGCTGCTCACACAGCAATTAGCTCTGGTAAATTAGACTAGTTACAACATATAGGAGCTCACAGAATAAAATCACAGGATGGAGAGCGAGCAGACACTTTGTTCCAAGTTAGTGCCGACAGCTCGGCCATCAGTCTTTATGTGTGACTCATGATTTCACTTTAGTGCACCCTTTTCCTTATGTTGTTGCATACTGTACATTAAACACTGCAGGTTTAGTGATTCAATAACTGCATCTAAGCCTCTGACTGCTTATTGCTGCTGATGGACATATAATACCTTAATAGTCACCAGAGTGTTACTCAGTGTTCACGTCAAGAGCCGACTGGGATGTAAAGAAACTCTCCTGCTTCAAACATCTAATGGTTTGATAAAAAAGGAAATCTGCTACCTTTCTATATCCAGCATGTGTTGCTTCTGTTTTGGACATCTGCGTCCTTTGATGCCCCTTGCACACATTGGACACGCTGTGGCAAGTCAACAGGACCACACAGCATATACAGCGCAATATGTAGCATAAAAAGTGAATCTGGGGTACTGCCCTGAATTCAAGAGTCTTTTATTTCACGTGATTTCTCGCCTCAAGAGCCAATCTCTTCAGCTATGTCTTGCCAGGAAATATGTTTTTTTTAATATTATTTTTATAAAGCTGGGACTGTTGGTCACAGAGGTGTGGATATTTTTATAGTGTAACAGTGTGTTTCTCCTTGTCCATTGTGACAGCTACAAGACCACAGAACAACGCGCGCTATCACTGGACCAGAGAAGTAGCGCAGATACAGTCGCTGTGATGTGCCAGATGAGGAGTGGCTCTTAAGTAAAACGGCCGCTTTTCTGGAGCATTGACCAGCATTGATGCTGGAAAATAGGACAGTGGCGTACAGTATGGTATTCTGATGGGGGGGAGGGGGGCAGTGCTTCCACGTGTGCTGAAGTGGGCCTAGATGATATAGAGACAGCAGAAGTAAAGTATATGTGGCACATTTACCAGTGACTTCTGTTGCTACCTTCTTGTAAATGTTCTGCTTTAGACTTCTGTTTTATTTATGGATGCTTCAGGATTGGTTTGGGGCACGGGTTTCCAAGCTTTTTCAGTTCAAAACCCAAAAGAGAAATTTGGTATCTCCCCAGGACACAAACTTACAAAAAATACATCATGAACTGCCATAACATCTACATTTATAAACTACACAGTGAACCAGATGAGTGACTTACTGACTGACTTTGCGCTGTCAAAACACTGTCTCTTGGAAGTATCTTCTTTGCACAAGGCATTTTTTTTGACTGGCTCAGAAGCAGGGAATGCTTTGTTGTTAATTTTTAAGATCTGATTACTGAGCAACACACCGAGGCCTCTCCTGCATTTTAAATGGCTTTGGTGAAGCCAACATTTAATTTTATTTTTCTTTTCTACATCAGGCACGCAATTGAGAGTGTGGAAATCACAGAGGTCGCACTGAATGTTACCTTCACTCTTAACCAATTAAATAAACACAGACCCAATAAAGACAAGTCCCAGGCCTTTTTTGGGTCATAACCCTATATTTGGGAAAGGCTGCTTTGGGGGAACAGTTGACTCTTGTAATAACTGTACAAACCATGTTTGCCAGAGAAGAGCCAGCTAATACTTCTACCATACCATACCCCAGTGCCCCTGGCTTCTTTTTGGAGGGATTTTGAGGACAGAACCAAGAGGTCAGTCATGATGCCATCTCTCTTTATTACTGGAGGCAGGAAATCCTCAAATGGGCAATAGGAGTGGATCCTGGGTAGAAGTGAAGCTGGGCCACTAACACAGCTTAGTAGGACAACCTAAAAGACCTGTCAGTAAAGGAAAACTCACCACCAAAACACAACTGAAATTGGCAATCCCAAAAAAAAAAAAAAAGATTTCCCACTGAAAACAAACCAAATTATGGTTTAATTTGATCTGAAATTAGATCACTTGGTCTGACCAAGGTTCAGCTGTTTGGTCAGGACTAAACAGGTCTAGGGGTTCATTTTGTTTCAGATCTAACTGGAAAGTCGGGAAGTCAGGACTAAAATGAGGTAGGTGTGAAAGGACCCTTAATGTACTTCAGTAGTGCTGTTAATATACAATTTGGGCAATTGCCACTTGGATCAAATGGACTCTTGCCAGTGGCAAAGAGTTCGACTAAGAAATGCTTGTCCATCTCTTTTTGCAAGAAACAAGGCCACAAAGGGCAGACTCACTTCTCAATCCCTGTCTGTAAATATTTGTGTGTATTTTATGGGCACTGACAAACATCGAGCTTACGCACAAACATTACTGCTCATGATCTCTATTCACATGTTAATATAACTGTATTAATGCAAGTTGACTGACTCAGCCTTCCGTAAAGCCAGCACTGTCACAAACTGGAAAAATATGTAACAGTCCTAAAGGATGGATGTGCGTAGTCCCACCAGGTTATCAGACCTCTGCAGGACCAGAGATGACACTGAGCTGACTGGGCGAAGGAAGAGGCCATTTTCTTGGAGTGACAAATATCTGGAGGAGTACAAACAGAGAGCAGAGCCCCTGTTGGGAGAATGCCTGAGCTTTGTCTTTGTCACACTGTGTGACACAGACTCACAGCACCACTCCCTGAGGTGTGTGCTTATGTGTACATGTGCGTAGATCGTGCGCAGGTGTTTGTGTGACCAAAATCTCCCACCCTCACATCTCTACTCTATCTCAGCTCCTGGGCTCGCGGCATATGTGCTTGCGGCACAACAACAGCGCTGAACCCAAACTTCAGCACTGTTACAGGCATAGGAAGTGAAGGATTCTGGGGCTGAGACTTGCCTGGTCTCAGATACGGGCCTGCTGATAAATCAGCCCAGGTGCCAACACTGCGTTGCCACCACCTCAGGTCGAGCAAGATTGAGCCTGGGTGAGCCAAGGACAGATACAACTGGGCCTTTTATGGCAGCGGCTGGTATGGGGAGTGACTTGGAGTGAGGTGAGGGAACGCTAGCTCCACAGTACTGCTTTGAGCCAACAAGATTAATGTAGGCTCTCTGGAGCAAAGGCAACATCCAGAGCCTTAATAAGGTACAAACAATCGGTTCCACTCCACTGGCTTCCCAGGGAAAACTATTGTTGTGCCGCATTGTTTCTTGGTAAGGCTCCTTGGAGACACGGGCCGACTGCAGCATGTGACTGTCTCCATTACAGCCAGGGGAGAGCTCACTGTAGACCTGTGTTTGTCTGTGTCAGGGTGAAGGTTGGCTCCCGCCCGCCCCATACCCACCTCCACCCCACCTCTTTCCCCGTTCACTCCCTCTAAATTCAAACTCTTGTAAGCACACTCACCTCGACTCCCTGTACTTTCAACTTCATGTGATCCTCCCGTGTGGTCTTCCCGTCTTTCCTCTTCTTCCAACAGTAGCCATCCTTTCTGTACTTCACCTTCTTCCTATTGTACAATATCATCGACCCATTCTGCGGCCTGGATCCGTGGAGACAGGACAGAGAGAGAGGGAGAGCAAAAAGAGAGAAAGATGAAATGAGATGAGAAGAATTTTTAGGCAAAGCTACAGCACAGCTCGGGGACTCATTTTAGAGATGTACAAAGAGGCCGACACGAGTCTGCGCCAGGCAGAAAATGCACCAGTGACTTAGATGACAAGACTTCTTTATGGTGTTTTTCAGCATTGGTATGCACAGTTTGACAATGAACAAAGCACCCTTCAGCATACATTTCTCCCAATGAGAAGCGTGTGTACGCCGAGCAGCTCAAGTGACACTCCTCACGGAGTAAATTACATGAAGGCCAGTGTGTAAGGCAAGCAGCATGAGGGTGGGGGTGGTGGTGGGGGGGTGGGTTTCCTTCCTTATCTCTCATTCATCCAACTTAAATGAGTTGTGGTGTTGGAAGTCCCTTGGGGTAAGAGAAGATCCTCCCTCACACTCCATTCATAATTCATTCTCCCTCCACCAGACCACAGCCTGTAGGCTCATAATGATATAATGTAACTATTTGATGATAATCTGCCTTTCCACTTCGATTTGTAATAGAGGCATTTGGCGCTCAGTGTTAAACATTAACAGAAAGTGTAGCATAAAACATTTATGACTTTCTCAACAATTAGTAAGTGGTTGAACATTGTTTTGTGTGTGTGTTTGTGTGTATTGTGGAGCGGCTATGCATCCACTGTGCATCAGTTTCGCATGCACTTTTGCAATCCTCCACACACACGCACACACACATTGTGGTGGGTCAGTTAGCTGGATTAAGATACACAACATACTTTAAATCATCATATCGCATCATCCCTTTTACTCCCTAATATGTTAATCTTCTTACGTTTACTCTGAACTCTCTGGCAAATGGTCATCTTTAAAAAGTTTTAACAGCGAAATATTTGCATGAACCTGCTTTAACTGATCTAAAACAAAAACTATACTGGCAAGAGCATTCATTCTTTTTGCTACAGAAAGCTAAGACTTCTGTCTTTCATGTCATCACATCATTACATTACATGCAGAGCAAAGAGTGATGACAAACTAATCAAAGCTCCTTTTCACTCCGTTCATGAAAATGAGCTTCTCTCAAAAAATAAAAAAATCACACATGGTTTGAATCACTTATGAAGTCTTACATA
>JAJHUR010079492.1:0-22130 GCA_027495735.1 Lutjanus campechanus | reverse complement strand
GGTCTTTTTACGTTGACTATGTCACTTGAGTGGAGACTTGAATGCCATAGGATGCCTAACACTATACATCTGCAGCAGGTGTCTCAGACCCTGCATTGGATGCTGTCGAATTGGTACCTTGTGTTTGGGTATACTAGGGTTCTGTTGTGCATTGTGTTGGCAGGATACTTGAGGGTGACTGTGGCTGGGTTTGTAATTTTCTGTATTTCGGACAGTCTTCAATTACCTGTTAATGTAAGGATATGCATGTGTCCAGTTCAGTTCAGATTATAAGCTTGCTTTCTATTCATATCACTATAAAACTGAACATCCAACAGCTATTATCATCGGGGGTGGAAGAAGTATTCAGATCTTTAATTTAAGTAAACAATAATGATACTTTTTTAATTGAAGCAGAATTTGTACAATATATGTCAATACAACGTCAGTATTAGGCTCATTACTGTGCAAAACGGAGCACAGAATGTAAACAAAAAATAGAATGCAATAAAGAAACGAAAATGAACAATACAAATAAATAACTAAGGGATCTCCTCTTATAATTTAGGGAATCAATAATGCTAAGTAGTATTTTTTTACTATACTGAAATGATTAGTAAAATGCTATTTATCTCATAAATACCACAAGGCTTGTGAGAACCAGAGTACACATGCAATTAACTAACTGCGCATAAGGGCGAAGATGGCACACCATTTTAAATAAGAGCCCAATACAAATACATCTTCTTAACTTAAATCCTCGATGCGAAATCCAGTATAATCTCATTATATAGAGCAGTGGTATTACATAATGATGTGCATATTAATGCAATTCATGCATCGTTTGCAACATATGGCGGCGAGCTCAAAATCTGGCACTGGCAGCCTATAAAGTCACTTCTGGTGGCACCAGCAGCTGCAGGTTAGCTGCAGGATGCCACAGCAGAAGGCGCAGCTCTTTTACCACTGGAGTGAAGCACTGGACCACATCCGACACATCTACCACAAGTACTTTCCGTTCCATATTACAGCTCGTGTAATAAATATATTTTTGACATATGCGTTTGTAATGTAATAATCTCACAGAAGTAACACAATAGTTTTTAATATTTAAAATGTAAACATTGTGAAAGCAGCAGGCACCGCGTTGTCTGACGAGATTTACTTGTTCTTCCAGATGTGTGCGCGCCCTCTGTTTCCAGTCGGACAGATAAAGGGACGGAATCCAAACAGCCACGTAGTGAAAGGCGAAGCTCGCAAAGAGGTGAGCATTTATTGTCCTTTGAAACGTTTACAGAAATTGTCATTGTATGATTTACACACTGGAGTTGTAACGTATTTGCGCGACAGAGGGTAATTTGTCGGTTTATCTAAAATATGTGATAAATCGCTCCTCTACTCTGGCGCTGCTGATTCTAGCTAGCGAGTTAGCAGAGTTAGCTTGACAGGTCCCGTCGTAAACACATCATCAAACGTTAGCTAGCTGTCCCGCTAGCATCGGGAGCTACTTTTACCCACCTACTTTAAGTCTATCCTGCCTGTCATTAGCCGGTAGAGCTTCATTAAACCCTGTCAACACACGAGGGCGAGCCTTTACATACGGCCGTTACATTTATGTTTATCAATGACTGTCTCGTTATGTCGTCCGGACTGGTGACTCCTGCTAACTTAGCAACGCAGCCTGTCAAAGGTTATCATTTACAGCCAAAGTGGCAGATAACATGCGATTATCATTGATTAACTTTAAACGTGCAGGAGTTTTGAATAGTGTCACCGACGCTGTAAGCCGATAGCTGCATACCAACCACTCTCAATAAGAGATAACTGAATGCCAGACTGTTTAAAATTCATAAATGCAAGCAGAGGGCCGTGCCTGTCGACCATTGTCCACAATTTTAAAGCATTGTTTATTTCTTCTGAATTATTTGTAAAAACAAACAAAAGAAAAATAGACAAACAAAAAAATCAGTCATAATAGAAGCAGCAGCTGCCGCTCTCGCGATACAGCAATATCTAAGTTAAAGCATGACAGTTGATAGATTTAAATGTCTGTTTGCTGCATGATACGGCGTGTGTACTTTATCCACAGATTGTAACTTAGAGTCGATAAAAACAGACAGTTTTGGCCTGGCATATTTGTTAACTTGATTTGTCGTATGGTTTTCTCTGTATGTACATGAAAGCAAAGGTATGTAAAGGAAATGTAAGGTCCTAGTTAATCTATAATTAACACGAGACAATCTACTTAACTACCGAGCCAGCTCGTTAGCCCTTGACTTTAGCTTATGTGTAAATTAAAGTAGGCTGTTTTGTTACATAACATTATTACTGTCTAAAACAGATCATTCCTGAGGAGTTACAACTTCTCTTGTGATGTGTAATGATCTTAACAGCATGTCATATTCTGCAAATGAGTTGTAAATCATAAGCCAGTCACTTAATGTTTTCTCTCTTTAGTGTGGTCTGTGTTCAGAAGAGTTCCTGGACACTGGCATGCTCCCAGCTGGCCTGCCTCCTAAGAAGATGGTTTTGTGAGAAATTCTTTCCAAAGCAGCACCAGCAGTATTGTGACTGTTCAGTTTCTTAATGGAAATGGATACTAACGGATCAGAAGCAGCTCAGACGGAGGCTCATGCTCATCAAGAAGCCCATGTTATAAAATCCAAAGACACTGAAACCCATACTGTGGAACAACAAGGGCTTGAGAACGCACAAAACGCAAAAGGGGATATTCATAATGGTGAGTACTGATTCTGTCAACATGGGATACGATTAGGTTTTATTTGATGTAAGGGTATGTGCTTAAATTATGTCTTAATGTGTCACCACCACCCTCACTACCACTGATTGGTAAAACAAACCAAAAGGTGACTGCTATGAATTAAAAGAAGCATAATACTTAGAGAAAAAACAAACTAAAGTAATCAATGTTTTTTAACAAATAAAAGTAATCTGAATATACAATGATTAATATGCTAAAATAGAGTTCTGACACATATCTGGTAGCCCAACCTCAAGGAAGAATGTTACGTTACATAAAGTGTTTCAAACTGCCTGTTCCTTTTTAAAAGCGGTATTTGTCATACTCATCAGAATCACAAGGATTGGTTGTTTGGAGACAAGATTGTAACTACTTGTAATTTTCTGTTGCTGTTCCATTTATAATATATTCTTAGAATGATTGTACTTGTGCTGTGATTAGCTTGTTTCCAACTCTGCTCTCTGGTCTGCAAAGTTCTTTCCCCTATAGTGATATTACTGGTATCTCCTTTATCCAACACTTGTATCCTGCCATGCATGACCTGTTTTGGTGGCGACTACAAGGCCTGAGGCCTTCCTCTGCTCCATGTTACACGGCTCTTTGGACTAATGTGTTAAATAGCTGAACTGAATTCTAATTAGTTATCATCAGGGGGACACTATGCTTATAGTCTACAGTGGTGCAAGAGACAGATATTTTGTTGAAATGGTCAAAATCAAAGCAGCAGAAACCGTGAGATCCTGACAAGTGCTATTACAGGGTTATTTAAGTCAGAACCATGAGAGACATGGTTTTAATCAATCGTTTTCCCCTTTAAGAAGTATGTGGGATTCATTTTGATAGAAGTATGAATGTGTAATTAGTGAATATGGTATAACAGTGTTTGAATTTGCATTTAAAACCTCTTAAAACGGTGGCCTGGTAGCTCAGTTGGTAGAGCGTTCACTCCATGTACTGAGGCTGAGTCCTCTGCGGCAATTGTCGGTTTGACTCCTGCCTACAGCCCTTTTGCTGCATGTCATTCCCCCACTCTCTCTCCCCCTTTCCTGTCATATTTTCAGCTGTCCTGTGAGCATAAAAGCCCAAAAAATACATTAAAAACCCTCTGAAAACTTGGTTTCAAATCTTAACTATTTCTCTGCGACATTAAATATTTATGACTAAATAAGAAACAATCAAAGTTAAAGTTTGGGAGAAAACGTATTTAGGTATTATTTAAGATTAAATACAAAAAAACAAAACAAAAAAAAACTTGATTTATCTGCTTTATCAGGACTACATTGGTGTGCTTTGATCAGATTTGTTTGACAATGGCCAAGCAAACTGTTCCTTAATTCTTTTTGGTACACAGACATATGTGACACATCTTTTTCCAGCGAAGCCCTTCTTACTTATAATCAGTGTGAACAGCACAGACAAAACGGCAGACAGAAAAAAGAATCAAAACTGTTCCAACTCTAGTAGAAAATGTGTTTTTCTTTAACCTAATTGCCCACAGTTTGAAGCTGAAAAGAAAATAGGTTTTCAGTGCCTTTAAAATGTCATTGCCTTGCAATATGAGCCCTAATTGTGATACAAGAGCAGGTGCAGCTAAAGGGATGCTCCAGTAACCACGTGCATGAATGTTTCCAACTACCCTTTTCACTTTATTATAGCTCGACAAAGTCATCAGTCAGCTTGCCCAAGTGGAATAACTCTGAGCTTGCAGTCTACTTCACAAGAACTTCTCATGACTAATTGTCACATTCCTTGGGGCTTCTCTTCACCCCTTCTCTTTCAGGTCCTGTCAGTTCAGATGTGATGCCAAACGGAGATGGACTGGCAGAAGGCTTCAGTGCTGCTGGGGACACCCACATAAATGGGTCTCTGACTCCAACAGCCCCTCCTCAGAGCACCAGTTCCCCTGTCAACTCCCAGACCCAAGAGCCCTCCGCAGGTGTGGCTTCTTATCCACCCATGATGCTAGAGAAGTCTGAGGGGGCTAGTGCTGAGCTCACGGTTCACACGGGTGATTCATTGCAGTCACTCAGACTCAGTATGCCTATGCAGGAGACTGAATTGTGTAAGCATAAACTCCGTGGAGTGAATGCCCCCTATTTACCCCCCTTATACATTAACCTCATTTTGCTGTGGGATGTTTTACTTTTATGGCTCATGTCTGCATCCTTTTTTAACTCCCTTGTCTGTGTATTCAAACCAAAGGAATCGGTGGTGATTTGTTTTAGTTGTTTGAGTCCAGCCTCTTCCTGCAACTTGTAGGCATTTGATTGCTTGATTAGAATTTGGTGTGGGTGCTTCATTTGGAACATGTTTGGACTAATGGCTGCATTTTGGAACTAATCCCTCTATGATGTTATCTTTTCGGTGATATTTTAAAGTCAGGCACAGTTGCCTTGTTCACAGTTATGAAGTGTAATATTTTTAGGCTTGGCATAAGCTGTGCTGGTTTTGTTTGGCAACTCCTACACAGAACATGACTCATCTAATGTACATCTGTTTAATGTATTTAGTAGGGATGCATGATAGGGACTTCTCAGCCAATACTGGTAATCAATAATTACTTGCTTTTAATAGCTGATATTGATAAGGTAGTCGATAATTTCACATTTTAAAAATAAGATTTTATCACCTGTGCACCTGAGGGTAAGAAAGGCTAAGAAATTGTGATATGGATGGATGATTTAATATTTCATAGTTCTGGCTGAACCAAATCTAACTGACGTCACTATGAAAACAAAAGTTCATCAAAAAACTTAAACATACTTTGGGTTTTATAGAGCATTTTACTAAGAATTCAGATTAAATGCTTCAATCTGTCAAATCAGATATTAGTATAAATATTGGCTAATATACGCAGGTACCATTTAAGCTGGATAGGCCTACATGTGATATATATATTATGCATCCCTGTCAAAGGCAGAATTCTCCCAGTATTTTTTCCCCACCACCCCTGCCTACTTGCAGTGTTCAGTGTGCACCCAAAGAAAAAACATTTCAGAGATGACACACCATAGCTTACTGGGAGCCTGCTGCTGCACTTTTCTGCATTCTTAAAGAATCTTAAAATGTAATGACAGTTGTCAAGGTATAAAACTAGTAAACTGCTGATCTTTACAAATCAAGACTTGACAGTCTAACAGTGGCATACCTGTCTGTGCTTAAATCAAAAAATTGCATCAAATTGTGACCTTAAAATCAAAAGTAAAATCAAATTGTGGATTTGGAGAATCATGACACCCCTCATTTTCAGTGGCTTTAAATGTGATTACCTTGCCAGATGAGCCCTAATTATGCTCCTTGACGCATGAGCAGGTGCAGCTAAAGGGATGCTTCAGTAGAATGTGAATGTGTCTTAACAGAATTTTTCACTTAATTATAGCTCGACAAAGGCCAAGAAGTAGTGAGCAAATATGGATGATTTAATATTCCAGAACTCTGACCGAACCAAATCTAACTAACATCACATAACAACACAATCAAAGAAGAGTTCTGACTCTTAAAATGGACATTTAAATTTTTTCTAGTATCCAAAAACTTCACAATATACTATCACTTTTATAGAGCTTCGTGCCTAATAATTCAAATTAAATGACTTGACATAATCGGTCAAATGAGGTGTTATTATAACTGATAGTTATCAGCTATAAATTCATTATCGGCATAATGAATAATAATAGAATTTTTCCGTTATTGGTGTTTATCACACATCCCTAGTATTTAGAGAAGTGTTCATTTAACTCATTGCAATATTGGCTATACTAGCCGCATTGCTGTTGCAGTCATTAACATCGAATTAATGATGCAACATACAGCTTATTGGTAGGATTCCTTTCAGTCGTATAAAACCAGACCTTGTGTAATAGAAGTTGTGTAGTTGTGCAGTATGTGATCACAGGGAATGTTCCTCTTTGTTTTTGTTGTCTAACATACTTTTCCCTTCAGCCAACCCAAAGCCGTCGCTGGAGATGGAGAATGAGGAGAAGATTCGCCTGGAGGCTCGTCGGCGTCTGGAGGAGCAGCTCAAACAGTACAGAGTGCAGAGGCATAAGGAGAGGGTGAGTGAATGGAGGAGCTGTCACTTTCCTTTCAACTCTTCTTCTATTTGCCTTTGAGGTCTTTCTGTTTCCTCAACCAACTCCGGCATTAGATAACTATTTGTTTGGTGATGTATATGCAGAGTTGAACTTGTGGTTCATGTTTGTGGAAAGACTTGGACCCAGCTAAAGTAGGCTGCTAAACATTGAGAATGTAACCCAGAAAATAAACAGTTTGAGAAGTATAAAGGCTGCAATTTTCAAATTTGGAGAAATGTTCAGCAATGATGCAGGTTTGGCTCTGGAATACCTTATCTTTGTGTTTTTTTTTTCTTTAGGCTTTCCATCACTGTTATTCCTAATTTAATATATTATAATGTATGTTTCAAGCAGGGCAGCCTTGTGCCAGATTTGGTCAGAGTGGCAGTAACATTTCTTTTCTATCTGTTTCTAGTCTCACCGCAGCACCCCCAAGAACAGGCCATCCAGCACCCTGGATCCAGAGCTCATGCTGCACCCTGAGGCTCTGCCCCGGGCCAGCACTGTTGCCATGACCAAGGAGTATTCCTTCCTGAGGACCAGTGTCCCCCGTGGTCCCAAACTGGGTAGCTTGGGAATTCCCCCTCCCAAAGAGAGAAAGTCCAGATCACCCCGCCCAAGCAAGATCCACTCTTTGGCTGACTACAAGTCTCCTGAAAATGACGGTGGAGGAGGTGGAGGTGGAGTAAGAACAGCAGACAACACCATGAGCTCCCTCCAGTCCACCATCAGTTCAGTGTCCACTTTGTCCGAGGTCAGCGTGATGTCGGAGAGCAGCACCTGCGAGACGGAGGCTCAGCCTGGTGTTTCACTCCAAGTCGGGGACAACATCTCAGAAATCGATGGCAGCGAATCAGGAACGAGGCCAGGGAACGACGGCAACGACAGCGACAGCTCATCTTACAGCAGCGTGTCCACCAGGGGGACGTACGGCATGCTCTCCGCAGCAGTGGAGAGGCAGCGGGGGCCCTACACAGTGGAGGGCAGGGAGATCGCTGCAGAGGCCATGGGCCAATTCCCCTCCCTGCAGGAGGTGCTGCAGGCGGCCAGCGAGGAGCAACACCTGCTGGAGCTGGAGCAGGAGAGAGAAGGGACAGCGGAGCCTCGCAGCCGCAGGGACAGTTTCTCCAGCAGGTATCTGTCACCATCAGATCGGGAAGGAATAAATGAATTATATTAATCTGCAATTCTACACATTTATGTTGTGTTTACTGCCAAATTTAAGCCAATACTATATATTGTGATATATTGCTTGGTGAGAACTAAAATCCCCCACACTGAAAGGAATGATACTTACAAATGTTAGTCAATTAATTGCAAATCATTTGAGCACTAATGTTGTTTTCATCTATTTCAGTGTTTCTTTGGAGAGTTCAGTGATGGGCCATGATGAAATGCTGCAGGTGTTGAAAGAGAAAATGAGACTGGAGGGTCAACTTGAATCGTTGTCATCTGAGGCCAATCAGGTAATATAAAAATACTGATTTGTGTACTCATATTGTGTGGACCTGGAAACCTGGAAACCTTAAAAAAATCAATACATCATCATCAACAACAACAGCATTATCAACCTTCAAAAATTAGCATTAAGTTGAAAACTTCCCTTTTCCTTGCAGAACTATTTGTCCAACTAGTTTTGGTGTGAGTTACCGAGATATCAGGCGTATATACTGTATATCTGCCTTCTCTCGAATATAACGGAAATGGGTTCCACTCAGTCGTAAAGGGTTTAAATGCGAAATACAGCCTCATTAGCTGTCAGGAATTTTACTTTTGCTATGTACACAACTAGTGGTGTATTGACCTCTGGAGTAGAGAGTCACGTGACACGCCCTCTCTGTGTGCTGTTCTTGAGCCTCTGTTTTGGTAAGCCGGACCGGCCGCACGTGCATGTTAGTGCATGTGAACCCCTCCTCCTCTCCTCCACCGGAACCATTTGTTTTGGTTTGATGCAGACCAGAGCTGCGATGTCTAGCGGTGAAATTGAGATCGCATTTAGCCCCTTTAAGGATTCACTATTTCTACATTAACACCTGAGCAGACAACAAAAAAATGCCACATTGTGTATGCTTTAGTAGTATGAAATAAATAACCATTCAAAATCATAAGTGCCTCCTCCTGCTCCTTTCCTTTGCTCTCCTCCTCATTTTCTTAGGCTCTCCCCCCTCATGTTGTATATTAAATATAATAGTATTCTGTATACTTTTACTTTTAATACTTTAAATACATTTCCCTGATTATATGTACCATAATTTTACTGAAGTAACATTTTCAATGCAGGACTTTTACTTGTAACTTGTGAGTATTTTAACAGTGTGATATTAGTATTTAAGTGAAGGATCTGAATACTTTGTTCACTGCTCAGATCCACCCTGAGCACAGCTGCTCCCTCTCCTTTCTATCTCTCATACACACAAAGTCCCACCTCAAATATACACAGTGCATACAGTGCACAATGATTGACATAGTCAAATATTACCTGCAGTGCACACGCACACTACAGCAGCTATCTCTCAAATGGATGTTTTAAATATTCAGATATGATTGTACAGCCTATTTAACCACATAATGTATTGTTTTTTTTTGTGTGGTTCAGTTTTACAACAGTGGCAAACAATCACACAATCACTGCCTGGCTGTCACCAATGAAGGCAGGTTGGAGAAACACGATCATGATGTTCTGCAGGGCGCTCTATTTGTGTGTGTTACGTGTGGTGGCTGTGGAAGAAGAAGGAGGGCTCGGGCCATCTGCAAGAGTTGGAATCAAATGCATTTCACACATGACAACGCTTTTAACTCAGAACTTAACATTTAATATTTAAAAACTAAAATATAAAATTAGAAAAAGAAATAGGGAAAAAAGGGCACCGCCTGGAGTCTATCTGTGCCCGTGCCCGGTGCTTTGAGCACCATATGCCGAGTGCCATCTAGACGGCAGACATCTCTACAACCGATATCTCGGCAACTCACAAGATTTGATATAAATCTGGTGGTTGGGGCTTGCTGGAAAACTGAATGTCTTCCCATAGTTGGCAGGTGAATTATGCCATCTCTATATTAGCCATTATTATTGTAGATCATGCTTTTTAGATTCAGATAGTCTTCTATATAAATCATTGCCCTGGATTGTGTCACCAAGATTTTCAACATATCCTGTTGATTGATAAATACTAACCCAAGGACAAAGGAAAAAAACAGAATATGGCTGTTCCTTTCCGTGGCATTATATTGGAAGCACAGGGAATGATTGGGTGCTAGGGCTGACCACACTGTCCTGTCCACCAGGCTCTCAAGGAGAAGACGGAGCTTCAGGCCCAGCTCGCCACAGTGAATGCTCAGCTGCAGGCTAAGAAGGAAGAGGCTCAATTCAGCCAGGAGAAGCAGAGCGCCCTCACCACAGAGGTTGGCACGCTGCGGCAGAACTGCAGCCAGCTAGAGAAGGCCATGGTGGAGCTCCAGGGCAGTCTGGAGAGCAAGAATGCCAGTTTGGCCTCTTTAAGCAATGACCTGAAGGTGGCCGAAGACCAGTACAACAGGCTCATGGGGAAGGTGGAGGAGATGCAAAACACTGTAACCTCAAGAGACAATACAGGTGAGTGACAGAGACCCAGAGAGAGCTGAGTGTAACAATGTCAACATCTTTAATTGTGCTTTGAGTGAATGGACCACCCAGTGAGGTGCTGGAGAGCATCCTGACTTCCAGTTTGCAGAAATCTTAATGAGATGTTTTGGTCTTATACCCTTACAGTTCAGGAGTTGCGTCAGCAGATGGGTGGTCTCCAGAGCCAGCTTCAACAGGTCCAGCTGGAGCGCAGCACCCTGCAGAGTCGACTGAAGACGTCTCAGGCTGAAATTGACTCCCTACAGCAGGTCAGACAGTGGTACCAGCAGCAGCTAGCGTTGGCCCAGGATGCAAGAGTACGACTGCAGAGCGAAATGGCCAACATGCAGGTAAGGTTGATGCTAATGCGATCGGTTTTTCAACAAGGCTTGACGTTTGTCAGACGAGTTGATTTTGCTGTTGTTTTCTCCTTTACTAGGCCGGACAGATGACTCAGATCGGTGTCGTGGAACATCTGAAGATGGAGAATGTGACTCTGTCCCAACAACTCACTGAGACCCAACACCGCTCCATCAAAGACAAAGAGCGTATCGCTGTTCAGCTCCAGAGCATTGAGGTATATTCTTCAACATCCCTTTTAGGGCTGAACAGTTTATCAAAATTTTGTTGACATCACAATATGGCCTGCTGCAGTTTTCAAATGCAGCAGGTGCAATATTTGTTAAAGGCAAAATATCATTTTGAATTAAACATTGTCATTCTGCAGAGATGTCCTCGCCTACACATCACATTCTACAGACTTGAGAAAACATATTTGTTCAGTACAGAAAATCACACCTTGATTTTTTTTTTTTTAGATGTTTTTCGACGAAAATATGAATAATGATGAATCATATCACAATTGCATTATCAGTCCAAATAATAACAGTTAGATATTTTTCAAAATTGTTCAGCCTTTAATCCCTTTCTGAATATGCTATCATCAGGTTTGTTAAGTCGATATGTCTATTTTGGAATCATCACATACCTTAATGTCATTATTCAGTCAATAAAAGCTGTTTTTTTCTGAATTACAAGAAGTAGAATGTGTTAGATTATTAGATATCTTTTTGTTGGATAGCTTTTGGATAATGTTTTTTAAAAATCAATGTTGGTGTAAAACCTTTTACCTTTTACTGTTTACTGTCTGTGACTTAGGCTGACATGCTGACCCAGGAAGCTAATTACAAGCAGATCCAGGATGCAAAGACCATGGTGGAAGATGATCTGCAGCACAAGCTGGATGAGTTTGAAGAAGAGCGAGAACGCTTAATGAAACTGGCCAACACAGCCAGCACCCTGGAAAGGGAACTAGAGCAGGTAGTCATGCCAAATGTTACTGTAGTTTGTTTTCCACCTGGAATGGGCAGTACAATTCTTTTTTTTTCAATATTCTGCTCTAAACTGCTTGTCACACTCTGTCCCGCTCAGGTGAGGCTGACCCTTTCCCAGAAGGACGTGCAGCTGCAGTCACTCCAGAAAGAGCATCTGGAGCTGATGCGCCAGCTGACCACCACTCAGGAGAACCTGCACACCAAAGAGCAGTCCATCAACCAGCTAGAGGCCCGCTACCTGGAGCTGGAGGCCCAGCTGGCTGAGCTGCAGACAGAGAGCAGTGCCAAGGACGACAACATCCAGTTCCTCCAAAATGAGAAAATTGTCCTGGAGGTAGCGCTGCAGGCAGCACGGGCAGACAAGAGCCAACTCGACGAGGACGCTGAACGGCTTGGAGAGGATGTTCTCGTGGCTTCCGATGTCTTGGATCAGCTCAGACAGGAAGTCCAGGTCAAGGCCAATCAGGTATGAAGCAGGTGAAAAAAAAAAACACCAATGAAAGAAAGATAATGGCATGAAAAAATAACCACAAGCATGATTAAACCATTACCAGTTACTTAACATCAAATGGTGGCATTCACTTGTGATCATCATTATATTCACATCTACTTCCACAGTGACACCTTAAGTTATGTATGTTATGGTCAGTCACTTTATACTAAAATTCAAGTTACATTTTGTTCTATTTTTCTTCCTTATCTCTCCACCAAAATGTAGTCAATAACTAAGGACCTTTGATTTGTTACAGATTGAAACTCTCCAGCAGGAAAATAGTTCCCTGAAGAAACAAGCTCAGAAACTGAAGGAGCAGTTCCAACAACAAAAGGTAAGCTGTCTCTCTCACTCTTATATTGGATCATCATGTACTGCTCTCTCTTGCTGGGTAGAGTTGGTAGAAGGCAGGGAGAAAAGTAGACTGTGTAGACTTTGTGTACATGTATGAAACAGTTGTCAGTAATTGACCAGCTGGCTTCGGCTGATGCTGTCGTGGGTGGGTGCATTGTGGAGCCAGATGGCTGTCGTCTCAGAAGAGCGCTGGTTGACACGCCTCAGTGGATTGAGCAATGGTGGATGGTGCTAATTTCGCATTGGCAGGCTGTCATAATGAGGGTGGAGTTTATTGACAGAATGACAGAAATGTCAATTGTATTTTCAATTTCTTTCAAGTCTGGAGTTTTTGTAGAGCCTTCAGACTTATAAATTATCATTCATCTTAGTCCATCAAATTGTATTGGGTCTGCTTTCAGCAATGCATGAAAATAAAACGAGTGCACCACTGGTGGTAAAGAAGAAAAGTTTGGATCCATTTTCAGCAAACTAATATGTCTCTTTAGTTCATGTAAACTAAATACATAAATGGTGTTTGAGGTACTGTTGCATGACTGATGAAGTACAGCAAATACCTCTTTTAGAAGGTCCACATTTGAAAAAAGAAAATGCCAAGGGGCTGGTTGTTTACATTTCCTGTCTCTCCTGTAAAGTTTGGAATTGTGTAAAACAATGCACCTTAGTTTTCACAATTGGAAAAGAAACATTATGTACAAGAAAAATCAATTCACCTTTGTATTCCTCAAGTAGAAGAACCTTGTTGTTTTAATAAACACAATGCTGCATTTAACATCTTTTTTCATTCAGTTTGACTCTCCTAAATTCCCTCTGCTTAAACAGCCTGAGATAAAACAAAAAGAAGAAAATATTAATTATCTCTTTGCTTAATAACAGACATGACCAGGGAGTGGGTTAATTCAGTTGTTTTCAAACTTATTGTGCCTAAGGCACACCAAAGGGCAAGCCAAAATCTCAAGGCACACCTGTGTTCATATCTGTGCAGAATAGCTTCTTCTATAGCCAACATAACCAACGAGGCAACAAGTTTTAACCAATCAGAGGCTGCGTTCTAATAGTGTGTGGGAGAAAACATAAGGCATCAATCAATCGGGGCTTTTTATGTGTCACAGTCTAATCATTCCTACTGTCTGGCATCTGTGCAAACAGAGAAAACTTGCACTGCATACAGTGTACTTATGTAGAAAATTAAAAATTATTTCATAACTTTTGGAAAGTTGTATGTTATAGTAATAATGTAGTAATTTTGTCACAAAATCCCGACCAATGTTCATTTTTTGTTACTAGAAATGTGAGCAAATTGAATCTGCTCAATCCGTTGTCAAATGCAGGGACATGACACACAGCTGGTACAGCTGTACCTGCATTAAAATTGTAAAGCAATTTGAATATATTTGCATTAACAAAAACACCCTGCATCACAGCCTTCCTTTCGTTTCCTGTAGTGTTTTCTAAAATGTCACACTGTGTTTAGTATAGTATGTGTTCCTGTTGAGGACAAACACAAGGCTGTTAGGGCTTAAAAAAAAAAAAGCCTGTAAAACTCTGTATGCATACACCTCCTTTGTGTGAAATGTATCTAAAGCCTTGAGATGATGCAGTGTGGGATTCGAAGCCTGTTGCAGCCTTTGCTCCATCACTGTGTCTCCAGTATTTCATTAAAGGTCTTTTGCCTACTGTCTCAGTCAAAACAAATATTAGCAAGACTATTTACACTCCTTAACTGTTATTGACTTTCCAGGTGATGGTGGAAGCCTACCGCCGGGACGCCAGCTCCAAAGACCAGTTGATCAGTGAGCTCAAGTCCACCAAAAAGCGTCTGTTGGCGGAGGTGAAGGACCTGAAGCAGGAGCTGCTGAGCGTTCAGGGGGAGAAGCAGACAGCAGAGCTGGAGCAGGCTCGGCTGCAGAAGGAGGTGGTGAGAGTCCAGGAGCAGATGAGCAACATGGAGGCCCATCTGCAAGCCATTCAGACAGAGAGGGATCAGCTAGACACCCAGATCCAGGTAATTAAATTCATTTAATTTGCTTAATATTTCTTATTAAATTTACCTCACATAGTACTTTAATAATAAAAGTAAATGTTGATGATTTGAAAGTACAATCCCAACTCCAAAGAAGGTAAGAGTACATTGTGGAAAACGAAAGTAAAATCAGAATTCAATCATTTGCAAATGCTTTCTGGCTTTTATTCAATTCAATACAGTACAAAGAAAAGATATTTAATATATGCACAAATTAACTTTATTTATTTTTTAAAAAATATACATTCATTCTGAATTTCATGCTTGCAACATCATTTTAAAAAGTTGACATATTTACTGCTGTGTTACATCTGTTGTTGTATTTGGCGCTTTATTATGTACCGCACATTTTCAGCGAGAGACAGTTCGAGACTGCAGGCAGGCCACAACTCTTTTTACTACTGAGCCACACTGTTGTAACACATGCAGAATGTGTGTTGAAGTGATCTTGTTGAAATATGCAGGGACGTCTCAGAAAAATGGCGTCATCTAGATGACCGCATATACTGCTCCAACACCCGTATGTGCCTTTCAGCATTAATGGGGCCTTTACAAATGTGACAGTGTCTCGTGGCATGGGCATGAACACACCCCCATACAATCACAGATGCTGGCTTTTGAAGGTCACAACGTCCATGATTTCTGATATCAGTTTGAAATGTGGACTCGTCAGGCCACAGGACACTTTTCCACTTTGTGTCAGTCCATCTCAGATGAGTCTGGGCCCAGGATGTTGTTGATATATGGCTTTGTCTTTGCATGATACTGTCTTAACTTTGAAGCAGTGACAAACAAACTGTGTTTACTGACAACAGTGTTCCCAGGCCCATGTAGTAATATCCTTCATGCAGTTACGTTGGTTTTTAATGCAGTGCCACCTGAGGGGTGGCACTGCACCTTTAAATTCCTGCAGTTTTGTGTTGCAAAACATTGTTCTTAAACTGTTGCACGATTTGCTCACAGTTTTCCGCAGGGTGCTGAACCTCACCCCATCCATGCTAGTGAACAACTGAGCCCCTTAAATACTGAATAATGATACTATCACCTGTTACCAATAAACTTGTTCACCTGTCGGATGTTCCAAACAGGTATCTTTTGAGCATTCCACAACTTTCCCAGTCATTTGTTCCCCCGTCCCAACTTTTTAAAAAATGTGTTGCTGACATCAAATTCAGAATGAGTATATATTTACAGACAACAATAAAGTTCAAGATCAGTTTGAACATTAAATATCTTTGTACTGTATTCAATTGAATACAAGTCAAAAGCATTTGCAAATAATTGAATTCTGTTTTTAATGAGTTTTATTCAGCGTCCCAACTTTTTTTGGAATTGGGCTTGTATAAGCAGGTGTAAATAAACAGTTTAAGTTTGATTCCTGTTGTAATGTGAAATATCTGGTTTGTCTTCCACTCTAGTCTCTACAGTTTGATCAGAGCCAGCTAGCAGCAGTGACAGAAGAGAATGAAAGCCTGAGAAAACAGGTGGAGCAAATGGAGGGTGAAGCCAAAAAGTGAGTCATGTGCTGCTTGGAGGGCTGGAGAGCTTGAATGATTCCCACAGTAATGACTTGGACCATGATGCATATCTCTGTTGTCAAGTGCTATTTATAAAGACAAATAGAGGGCAATGCTTATACAATCTCCACATAGACATATGAGTCAGTACATGTGGTTTGAAAAGCACATCCATCTACATCATTACATTAAACCATTATTTGTATATTATCTGGGCTTCATGTAAATTAAATGTGATTTTAAAGATGTACAGCATGCACACCTGCATCCTGTGTTCGTATGCATGTATTGTCTGCTGTCAGAACAAACTGATTTCTCCATGGTCACTTTTAACTTTTTATTTTCTTACATGTATCAAACAGGGCCATCTCGGAGCAGAAGGTGCGCATGAAGCGCCTGGGGACAGATTTGACCAGCGCTCAGAAGGAGATGAAGGCCAAACACAAGGCCTACGAGAACGCTGTGGGCATCCTGAGCAGGAGGCTCCAAGAGGCTCTGACTGACAAGGAGACGGCTGAGGCAGAGCTGGTTAAACTCAAGGCCCAGGTGTCTGATGGGGGAAACACTCAGGTCTTACAGGTAGGGTATAAGCCTGCCAGACCATTACGGTTCCTTAATTTCCTCGTGCCGATTGCCTGAAATCAGCACGAGGAAATCAGGCATCACTGTTTGATAAGTATCAGAGGACCATTATATTGTGTGGGCTCTTATCCATTTTGCAATTAAAACCCACTAACATCTGGCTTTTGTTTTCAATGGGAAAGGATACAATCAGCATTAAGTCCCAAGACAAATGACCATACAGTAGTCACAGGTGTTTATCGACTCCAACTCTGATCACTGAAACATAACACCTGTTTGGACATGCTAATTTTCTTTTCCTTTTCTGGCAGAGACTTGTTTCCTCCACCAATACTGGGGCTTCTTTGCTCCCTTTTCCATACAGTCTCAGCTTAATTCAGTTTGCATCCGCCCAGCATGTGGAGATTTGCATCTCCATTACAACAGGACTACCTGCTTGAAGGTGTCTTTTAACTGATAGACGCTCATCCTGAGACAAGCAGCTCTAATATGATGGATAAACATAATTTATTTCCCATAAGTTCTTCATAATAAAAGCCCCTGGTTATTTTGTTATCTAAAAGCTTTTATTATGAAGCAGCAAAATCTGGAAATGTTGGGTTTTTAGCAGTAGCTCAACACGGCTCCTGTACTTGAAGATGAAACGGTGAAATAAAGCAGATGCCTGAAAGTACAAACAGTGACACAGGAGAGAAACTAAAGTTCAAACCATATAGATTCTGTTACAGTAGAAGCAACAGAAGTACTCAGAGCTGAACTTAAAAATGTCTCTCTCTCTGGTCTACTGTACCAACATGAGTGAGTCGTGGCTTTCTGGCGCACATCAGAAAAAAAAATAGAAAGGCAAATTCATCTACTGGCAATGGGAAACAAGTCAATCACCTATTTTTAGCAAGTTTTTAAAAAACCTGCAAATACATGCTCATTTTGGTGTAAAAAATGGTTTATCTTAGTGACTCTTTCAAGGCTTTACAAATATTAGGAGGCCTAATATAGTAGGGATACAAGGTTTATAAGGGACAGAAGAGATGTTAATTCTGCCACTGTCAGGGAAATTGAGGAATAAGCCATATTTAGCATTCCTAATAGTTAGATAGTTGTACTGTAACTGCTTCCCCATAGTCTGAATGAGGAATTTTGTACAGAGAAACAAGAACACCATTCAGAACCTCTCGATTTATAGGATAGCCTTCAGTCTACCTTTGTCCTTGACTCATATTTCTTTTAGAGATGCACCCAGCTGCCGTTTTACAGTCCCTCTCCAATTGCAATACCTGAATTTGGAAATCTGCTGATACTGATACTTTTGCAGATTGTCTCATGTTACTTTAAGGTTTAATTACATATTAATTCATTTGTGTTGGAACATTTTGGCTATGGGTTTAATATTGCAGTATTTCACATTTACATTTCCTAAAAACATCAGAGTATGAATCTGAATCGGTATATGGATCAGTGATGTCAGTCCGATATTAGTTGAGTGAATTACGTCAGTATTGGCGCCTGATGCCAGTATTTGATCAGATTGGTCCCTACTCTAATTTTGTTCCTTATGAAAATATTTGTTAACTGTTTGAGAATAACTAAAATACACTGTGGGGTTTTCTTTGTCATCCAGGAGAAGATTAAGGCTCTGCAGGCTGAGCTGCAGGTTGTGACCAACAGTAAGACCATGCTGGAGAAGGAGCTGCAGGAGGTGATCACACTCACCTCCACAGAGCTGGAGGAGTACCAGGAGAAGGTCATGGAGCTCGAGGATGAGGTGAACAGTGATCATTTTGTGTCACTTTATGTTCAGGGTTTTGAACAGAACTGCTCTTTATGTCTAATGGGAAGTTATTATTTCCTGTATTTTTTCATGTCATGACACTGATCACAACCCCCATATAAGCAGCATGTTAACATTTGTAAAATCACTCAGTTCTTGTTCACTGTGTTGTATTAATGATGTGAATTGATTTCACAGCTTCAAGAGTCTCGATGCTTCAAGAAGCGGATTCGAAAGTTGGAAGATGCCAACAAGAAGCTGGCACTTGAGCTGGAACATGAAAAGGGGAAATTGGCTGGATTGGCACAGTCCCACAATGCACTAAAGGAGCATTCCAACATTTTGGAGTCTGCCTTAGCTAAGAGAGAGGCAGATCTTGTCCAACTCAACTTACAGGTGAAAATCAGTTTGTCTTATAATGTTGATATATTTTTTGGATTAACCTTACCAAAATAAAAGAAATGGTTGAGGAATGATGCACCTTTGAATTTTTTAACAGAACTTTCTCTTTCATCATGTTTTAGGTGCAAGCTGTTCTGAAGCGTAAAGAGGAGGAGGACCAGCAAATGAAGCAGGTGGTACAAACTCTACAGCTTGCCCTGGAAAAAGAGAAAACCAAAGTCAAGGACCTGAAAGAACAGGTAGGCCAAACATCAGGATGCTGTATTTTCCCCTTCTGTTTTGCATTTTGCATTTCAAATAATTCCAAAGAGTCTGTAATTTAAATATATTTGAATATTTATTGCTTAGATAATTTGCCTGGCACAAGGCACAACGAGATGTCCCTTTCAAATTATAGAAGTTATACCACTGAATTGTTAAATGGATATATAGAAAGTCTCCAGTAGCTTGTCTTTTTGTCACTCATCTTTGATCTGGAGTATTTGGCTCTGTTGGGATCATTCAAGTTGTAATGGTGTGATATGTCCTCTAGGTGGCAGCAGCAAAGGCTGAAGCAGCCCACAATAGACGGCACTACAGGGCAGCCATGCTGGAGCTGTCAGAGATCAAGAAGGACCTGCAGGCCAAAGAGGACCTAGTCAAAGCTCTGCAGAGTGAAGCCCATAAATTACAGTACGTGCACCTGCCTAATTAAAGAATATAGTTACTTTTGGCACTTTTAATATTTAATGCAAAATCTATAGTAGCTGTACATCTGACCACTCATTTATCATTGAATATGTCGTACTCTGCAGGGCTCAGGATGAGCAGCATGCTCAGGAGGTTTCCAGGTTCCAAGAAGAGCTGGCTGAGGCCCATTCACAGCTCCAGATCCTCCAGAAACAACTGGACGAAGAACTGGCCAAGCAGCCCCTCACTAACCAAGAGGTAAGGATTCTGAACAAGGTTAGACTGAAATGTTTAGCTGATGATGACTTTTATTTAAATATCTTGACAAAGAGAAGACATGGTCATCCACCTCCAATATGATGGACACCATACAGTTTGGTTTATTCTAATGATTTTTTTTTATTGATTACCCTGAATTAATTATAAAACAATGTTTTGGCCATGTACTCTTGTACTCTACTCATGTACTGTCTTTCCCCTGGGTTTACTTTAAGCCTTCAGTCATACCCATCACCTGTTGCTATTAGTGAACAATTCAGTGACACTGATGTCTAACATTTACTGCTCGTTCAGGTTGAGGACCTGAAGTGGGAGGTGGATCAGCGGCAGAGGGAGCTTGAGGCTCAGAAGCAGCAGCTGGAGATGATGGAGCAGTGTCACCACAGGGAGTTGGACAACCTACAGAGAGCTCTGCAGGCAAGTATTAATTGGCATGTAAAATATGGCAGCAAAACTCCAAAGTAACTAGGTGTTTAAAAGAAATAAAATATTGATGTATTAACAAATTCACACAATTAATTTTACTGAACAGTTAGTACCTAGAGGGGGAGGAAGGATGAAGTGAGCATTGTATTAGTAATTTACAGTATTTATGTCATTGCCACCACTTGTCATAAGTTGTGTATAACTAACAAAGATTATTCTCTATCTCAGAACATCAAGGTGGAGCTGGAGTCAGTGCAGGAGGAGCTGAGCAGCACCAGGAAGGACAAGTTTATGCTGCAGGCCAAAGTGGGCGAGCTGAGGAACAGCATGAAGACGGTCCTGCTGCAGAACCAGCAACTCAAACAGGACCTCAAACAAAACCGTCTAAGGAAGGTAAGGCACCTTTATTTATCTCTTTGAAAAGTGGTTGTTTCCTGTGATAGTTTAAGTGCTTTTTCACAATCTTCCCAGCCATGGCTCGGCCTGTCACAATCATTTATAAAAAATTGCCTGATAGCGAGTATTTGAGCAATCATTTTGCATAGTCATTTTCCGTTCACCTGTATAAAAACAGATGAATGAACCCAACAGATATATTTCCACCTCAATTTCCATGTCATTTTCCACCGTTCGAGGTCTGACAGGCTCTTTTAATCATCTTGTTGCACCACCCTCCTCTGCTATGGTTTGTGGAGAATTGGTGCCACCAACTGTTTATCTGGAGGTGCTTAACTTCTAATATTTGCATAATGGGACTGGTTGGAAAGCTGCATTGCTTTGCATTTTCTTTTGTCAATTTTCTTTGAATTTGTTTAAAATTTGTGTTTCATGGCTCTGTATGACAAAGATATGACCTGCTTTGCCCATAGTACATTGTTTATTTTGATTATTGATACCTGTAATGGCCAATAATTTCTTCTTTTCTTTAAAACTGACCTTTACCTTTATCTTTATATATTTCACTAAGAGGTTTTGTATATATTGAAGTGATTACTTATGTCATATCTGCTCTAAGCAATTTTGTTCACAAAGCCTAAAAGGCAAACAGAAATGTATTATTAATGACATAAACAAAAAAAGACAATAATTAAATTGTTAATTGCAGTTATTTGTATGACATGACTATTAATCGTCAACTAAAATTTCATGATCGTGACAGCCCTAGCCATGACACTTGAAAATTTGGGGGAACTACAAAATATTTTTTGTTTAAATGTTATTTGCATTTGCTTGTCATCAAAACCTACTTATATACTGGTCAGGCTGTAGTGTTAAGTCACTCTTAAATAAATTTTTTTGCATGAAGGCTTTCAGAACCAAAAAAATATTAGCTAACGTCAGATGAAATTAAAAAACATAACTGAAGTTTGTACAGCTTTTTAAGAGTAAAATTCTAGCACTTTCAAGGTACCTAACCTTAACATTTCCAGACTGTTGAAGCCTATATCATGACAAGTTTACAGAATCCCTTAATACCCACAGCAATCAATTTATACTGTCACTTTGTTTATTAGGGATGTAATGATACCATAAACTCAGGGTATGAAAACGCCATGAATAGTCCACGATATATTTATTGGAATATTTAAAAATATTGGATGTTGGCCTTTATTAAATAACAGATTTGTATAAAATTATTTTTTTGTTTTTAACTTAAAGTACTTCTGCTTTCCCTCTTCAATAAAATAAAATAAAAGTAGCCACCCATGACTTAAGCATGTGCAAAACTGGAGACCGTTTCATTTCAAATATTAAAAGATTTTTGGTTTGAATGAGTGACTGTGTAGATGAAACGCTAGACTATGTTGAAAATCAAGCATTTTTCAAGCAGGAGTATATTTAACTTCAGGTACAATACTACTTGAAAAC
>JAJHUR010079491.1:0-10420 GCA_027495735.1 Lutjanus campechanus | reverse complement strand
ATCCCTGGTGGGGTAATGAAGATGGTGGCCAGCACTTGCTCATCACATTTTTCAGATCAGGCTGTGCTGTTTGAGCCCCCTGACTCAGGTCTGCCAAATGGGTTGCTGGTGTCTCCCTATTTGGTTCGTGTTGTCTGGGGTACGGCTTATATTCCAGTGGTCAATGTGGGGACAACTGATATTCTCTTGTACCCACGGACCTGTCTGGGTGCTCTCAGTAGCGCCCAAGTTGTTAGTTTACCCACAGGGGTAACTGAGGTGAGGCCGACTACAGCTACCGTCTCTTCCCAAGTAGCTTCTAGCTCAACCTCAGGGGTTGCCCCACAAGTAGACCTGTCCATGTTGACAGAGGAAGAGCAGGTGGAGGTGAGGTCCTTGTTACAGGAATACAGTTCAGTCTTTGCAACCCATGATGGAGACTTGGGCTGTACCAACCTCATCTCCCATGACATTCCGCTCTTGGATGATGTCCCTGTGAGGCAGAGATACCGCTGTATCCCCCCCTCTGAGTACGAAGCTGTAAAAGCTCACATCAACCAGCTTCTTGAAGCGCAGGTCATTAAGGAGAGCAGTAGCCCTTATGCCTCACCCATCATTTTGGTCCGTAAGAAGGACGGCAGTTTGCACTTGTGCGTAGATTACGTCTTCTTAACAGTAAGACTAGGAGGGACGCTTTCCCTTTCCCTCGCATTGAGGAAAGCCTAGATGCACTCAGTGGCGCCCGCTGGTTCTCAACCATTGATCTTGCCAGTGGGTACAACCAGGTGCCAGTGTCAGAGCCAGATCAGCCCAACCCTGCCTTCTGTACTCCATTTGGACTTTTCGAGTTCAATCGAATGCCTTTTGGACTGTGTAACGCCCCAAGTACTTTCCAGCGGCTGATGCAGAGAATGTTTGGAGATCAGCAAGGTCAGTCTCTCCTCCTGTACCTTGATGATATTGTCATCTTCTCCTCCTCTGTGCCTCAACATCTGCAGCGGCTGAAAGTTGTGCTCAGTCGCCTTCAAAAGGAAGGCTTGAAGGCCAAGCTTGAGAAGTGCACCTTCTTCCAGAAGGAAGTTAAGTACTTGGGCCATGTTATTTCCAGTGAGGATGTCTCCACAGACCCCGAAAAGATTGAGGCTGTGTCCAAATGGAAACAGCCCTGTCATGTTTCCGAACTGCGCTCCTTTTTGGGTTTCGCCAGCTACTACCGGCGTTTTGTAGAGGGCTTTGCCCAATTGGCCAGTCCTCCGCATAAGTTAGTGGCTGAGCTCACCAGCAAAAGGTCCAGAAAAGGGTCGGAGCAGGCTCTTGGTGCTTCCTGGACGTCCCAGTGTGAGGCCAGTTTTGAGGCCGTGAAGTCAAGGTTAGTGTCAGCCCCGGTTCTGACTTATGCCGACTTTTCTCGTCCTTTCATTTTGCAGGTTGACGCTAGTCACAGTGGCCTTGGGGCAGTGCTCTCCCAAGAGACCGACAGAGGCGTTCAGCCTGTAGCGCATGTCAGCCGAGGCCTTAGGCCCACTGAGCGCATGGAGCACATTAGGTAGCACATCCCCAACTCTAGTAGCTGGTCCCATCCACGGCACAAAAGAGGAGTGTGTCAACTCCGCTGAATACAGGTTGTGGGTTTTCAACTCTTAAACAGAAGGAAAGATATGTTCCATAATTTAATGTCATTACTTCCATTTTTTCAGTGTCACATTCCTTGTTCTTTATTGCTGCCTTCAGCTAGGTCGCCATTTGAAATGTAGTACAATAAACAAACCTTCGCAGATGCCACTGGCTATAATTTCTTTTTCCAGTCGGTCCCACTTTGAGGTGATGTTGACTGAAAGATCTTCATCCTTGACATCTTGTCAGACTATTTTTGGGAATTTAAATATACTTCAATGGAAAATTGGATTGGCCTCTATTGATCCGTAAGGTAAGAAACAAAAAAAATTAAGCATCTGATTGGGCGGACATGGGTCACCTCTATCCAATCAACAGGTGCCTGTGTGGCCATGCACGTGGATTTGTTTACTTGCATCACAGTCACAGTCACACAGTGGCAAAATGTCAGACAAGAAATACAGCAGAGCCCAAAAGAGGAAAGCGCAGCGGGAGAAAGAAAAAAGAGAGAAGCAACTACTCAAGAAGATTCCGAAACTAACGGGATATTTCAAGGCTGCTGAATCTTCACCTGGTTGTCACAAGGACAAGATGACCATCCACAGCAGGCAGAGGCTGCAAGCTAATGTCGGTGTAGCCGCAGTTAGCTCCAGCCCAGGTTAAAGTTACTGGCAAGGCTGATCGCGACCACCACGCGAGTTTGAGGGATCAACAACTGAGCCACCCGACACACCGGCATGTTGTGCCTCCAGTGTACCGGGAGTTTGCCATGATGTGCCAGCCTCCGCCAATCCCGCCACTGCTGCACCGGTTGCTACAGAGAGGACACAAGATGACGGCAATCCTGCTAACGTTACCCAGAGCTTGGATCCTGCGTGCTGGCACAAAATTGATGAAGATACAGTATGTGGAAATACTGGATTAAAATGGGGCCTGAAACTTGTCAGAACAAAGATGCAGATGTGGCTGCATCCAAAAGACAACACAAACACTAAAGAAGATTCTTCTCTAAAACTCTGTTTACAAGAAAATGGGCAAATGATGAAACTGTGCCAAGAAAATGGTTACTTTATTCCCCATCAAAAGGAACTGCAGGGACGGTTTTTGCTATGGGCAATGTGGGTGACCGCCCAGGGCACAATCTAAAAAAAATAAAAAAATAAAAAATCGGCAGTTCTCTAGACTAATACCGCTCATTTCCACGTCAAGTTAGTGGATTAGGCGCTGGGGTGCCCTTACTATCATGTCAACTTGCTGCTGAGAGTCATGTATACAGGTTGTGTGTGTCAGAAGAAAAGGCAGGGGGGAGACGGGAGGGGGATCAACTCACAACTGCAGAGGTTGTGAGCAGGTTGAGTCTCACTCTCAGAGGAAAAGCAAGGAGGGGGCGAGGGATAGACTGACCTCTTATGATCCCAGGCCACACAACACAAACTGCTGCTTCCAAATAAATTGTATTTCATTCATAAAATTAACATACACACTTAAAAATGCTGGGTTATTTTCGTAACCCAACTGCTGGGTTCAGGCTGTTGGAGCATAGGTTGGGTAGATTTGACCTAACGTTGGGTTAGAAATAGTGACCCAACGCAATGAGTTGAAGATGGGCGCGAAATCACAAGCTCATCGTTATTTGCAGTCCGCCATTTTTTATGAGGATGGCGACTTCACCTGACCGGACCTGACCAGACCTGACCGGACCTGACCTCCGGCCCTCAACCCTCTTTTCATCTGGATGTGAGAGGAAACGGTAAGAAGGCAAAACTGAACAAAGACATCTACGCTGTGCAATAATACTGAACGTTATGCTATCTAAACATGGCCAGATAATTCTTATTTTTTTACTGTTGACACGAACTGAAGCTGCCGTTAGGTAACCTAATGTTAGCTTGTTAACTGTTAACGTCAGCGAACTAGCGTGAGCTATTGTGTAAAATTCATGTGCCACCGACGTTATAATGCAAATATAGGGAAGCTGGTCAGCTATGGTCATTGCCGTTAAGTTAGCTTGCTATCGATAGTGTGCCAACATTATTGTATTTGTGGGAATTACATCAAGTTTGCTTGTTAGCTCGCTCGCCAACTGCCCCGCGGACTGCAAGCTAACTAGCTCGCTAGCTTTTTAATAGGCAATGTAGCGTTAATGCTGTGTGTTGCTACTGTCACAAACTGGGCCAGCTAGTGGCAAAAAGGGAGTCCACACATGATGTACCAAATAAAAATGTCATTTATTAGTAAATCATAGAAATGTAAATTAACTTTTAAACCATGGAAATTGAAACTAAACCCAAAAAGGTATGCGTGTGGATAAATGTAAATCAGTCATGTATGCAGTGAGTGTAGGTGAGTGAAATGGGCTGAGTGCAAGTGTTGCATGCAGGAGGAAAACATAACCTGGTCCCACCTGGCAGGTGGGAACCTGAGACCAAGTTACCAGCCTGGAAGCAGCAAAAGAGGGAGAGTGCAGGGTTTTCAAGCCCTTTGTACTCTGCTCACAGGTGAGGCCAGTTGGGCTGACGACCTGCCCACCACTGCCAACCAGGAAGAGAAACAGCCAATCAGCAGGCAGAGGGGCAGGCCGTCACACTACTATTTCAGTGAAAAGGGGCCACTGAGTAGGGGTGACATGGTATTGAGGGAGACCTACTGGATTGGATAAGGCCATGTCACCTAATGGCCTTAATAAGAATTTAGACATTAGGCCCTTTTTGTGAACTGGTATTTGGTGTCTGTTACCTCCAAACGGTGCTGATTACACTTTATATATATTTTCTAATCAAAAACTGTAATCTCGTGTTCTTGTAGAACCTTTAAAAAAAAATATTCATAAAATATTTAAAAATCTATATTTGTAAAAAAAAATTTAAAAAAGCTTTTTCGAGTGATTTTTTCTAAGAGCTTTTTTCGGGATGATTCGTATTTGCTTTGTGTGTTTCTCTATACCCATTTGTACATTGACTATATTGTATTGTTTGCATTCATTGTGCATATTGTATTGTCTGCATTTATTGACCTCTGTGCACACTAAGGGACCTATATATGCCCATATATGACTCTCTTGAGGCCTGCCTGTCTGATTGCTGATTGACTACAGATGTGTGTTGTTATTAGGCCTTCAACCTATATACCTGCTACCTGCCACACTATTTCTCTATAGTTGCCTGAGGAAGACCAGTCTGGTCGAAACGTTGCTTATTAAAGATTTTGGGAGCCTTAATTCAGTGTGCAGATACTCCTCCTTCTTTCTCTGTTTGGTTTCATTTAAGGCCTAACGCCTCAAAGTTTGTGATTTGAGCGATTTACTTGTCTGTGACGTCATTTACCATACATGGCACAGGGTCAAATAAATGTGTTTTCCAATAAAAGGTACTGGCACTATATGCTCCCCACACAAGGTCTGAGGTGATAAGAAATTTTTTTTTTGGAAATAATAATTATTCATAATGATTTTATGCCTTGAATTTTCATGCGCACATTTATGTGTGAAGGTGTGTTAGTGCTATACTTTTGACACTTTTTGACACTGCAAAAAAAAATAATGCAAAAAATCAATGTTGCTGCCAATCTTTCACATATACCAGGCTGCCATAATAAAAGCAAAAATATTTAAGTTTGCATCAATTGTAATAAAAAGAAATCAAATAAACTGTTTTTTAGACCAAAAAATGGAGTTGCATCATGACAAAAACCTGGTAATTAAAGGGTTAAAAAAAATCAATACTATTTGATATGTATGGTTAGGGCAGAAGTTGCTTTACAAAATAAAAAAAGATTTTCAAAATGATGATAATTCATAATTTTTCTATAGCTTGAATTTTCATGTGCACATTTATGTGCGAAGGTGTGTTAGTGTAAGTTTTTTGAAGGTGTATCAGAGGGTTAATAGTTGTTTTAAAATTTCAGAAAATGGCGAAAAATGTCAATCATTGTTTCCCAAGGCCTAAGATGATGTCCTCAAATGTCTTGTTTTACCCACAACCCAAAGATATGCAGTTTACTGTCAGGGAGGAGTAAAGATATCAAAAAATATTCACATTTAAGAAGCTGAAATCAGAATTCTGACTTTTTTTCCTTAAAAAATTGCTCAATCTGATTGATTATCAAAATAGTTGGCGATTAATTTAATAATTGGTAATTATTGCAGCCCTTAAGTGAATGCTTAAAAGAAATATAGAGTAGTTAGCTTTATACACACTTGATTGATTTAAATGTAGAAGAGCATGCTGTCATTATTGGGAACAAATAATGTCTTGTTATATTTTCCAGCTCAGCAGATTGACCAAGACTGCTTCTTTCTCTTGGATGGAGACAGCCTGATCTCCCTGATACCTCTCCTTGGGCAACAGCTAAAATTTCAGCATCAGCTAAAAAGGTTGCTTGAGGTATGCCTAGAGTCATAGTTTGAAACAAAATGGGTTATGTGTGCTTCAAATGTAAAATATCTGTAGGCCATGATATAAGGTATTTTTTTCCCATCTAAGAGTGATTCATAATGTATACTCCACATCAACTTATTTCCAGTGTCCCCAAGTTGGATGCCATCGTTCATTTGATCACATGAGATCATTTAGGCGGCACCTACTGGGGCATGCTGTTGAGTTTGACACTGGAACAGAGGAAAGTTGTTCAGTTGAACTTCCTGACAGCTCAGCAGATACACAATGCAATGTGTTATGAGGTGGAATGCAGTGAGACTTCGGTGGAGGAATGGGACGAGTTGGAGGAGGACAACATAAAAGACAGAGTTGCTCTCTTTTTAGCTAGGTTGAAGTCCAAATCCTCACAGACATTCAGTGGTATTAGGGATGTTGAACACACATCTAGTCTAATCAGAGATATAGTTGGTAGTCCAAAGAGAAAATCAGTCTCTTTTTTAAGAGAGATAGGCCACTCTGAGACACCAAAAGGACAAGAACTGGTAGAACGATTTGCATTAGCAGCCGAACCATTTCGGGGCTTTGAATCAGAGTACAGGCAAATGAAGGATTTCATCCAGTCTGGATACTTCATACAGCCAGAGGCAGTACCTCTCCCTGGCTTTTCATATACACAAGAAACCAATCGAGAGACAGAGACTGTGAAACAAGTGGCAGTTCGGGACACATTTCAATATGTTCCCCTAAAACCTATGCTGAAGCTCATCTTGGAAAGTCCTCGAACCATGGAGAAAATCTTAGAGTGGCGAAAGGCTGGAACTACAGGCCTTGATGATTTTAAAGATGGCACACTCTTTGGAACTAATCCCCTTTTTTCTAAAGAGTTCTCTATTCCACTGGTACTTTACAGTGATGATTGCGAGATGGTGAATCCATTGGGCTCAAAGACTGCAGTCCACAAGCTTGGTTTCATCTATTTCACCATTAAATGCTTACCACCAGAGTACCTGTCTAGCCTTAAGTCTCTCTTCTTGTTGGCAGTGTACAAGACTGATGATGTGAAAACGTATGGAATGAATGCTGTTCTAGAACCACTTGTGAATGAGATAAGGGACATGGAACTGAATGGTATTCAGATTGAAACCACACATTTTAAAGGCTGGAGTGGCACAGGTATGTGGGTATAACCTTGGACTTAATGGCATCCTTGGTTACACAGAAAGTTTTGCAGGCAACAGTGTCTGTCGATGGTGTCGGGTACACAGAGAGGTTCTAAGGGTACAGACTGTTGAGGATCCTTCATCAATGTGTGATAAGGTGAACTACCACTCAGACTCCCTTCTAAACAACCCAGCTGAAACTGGCATCAAAAGAGAGTGTTCTCTTAACAATCTGCACTTCTACCATGTAACTGATAACGTCGCTCCTGATGTCATGCACGACATCCTTGAGGGTGTTGGTGGTTATGAAATGAAGCTTGTGCTCAATTCATTGATGGAGCAAAAATGTCTAACCCTCGAGCAGCAGCAACTACAGACTGACCAGCTTTGATTATGGGTTTTGTGATGGCCACAATAAGCCATCTGCCATCAAACCCCAGGACTTAAAGAATCCTGATGGGGCCCTTAGGCAAACTGCAACACAGACATGGTGTCTACTAAGACTGCTGCCCCTCATGATAGTGTTATATTTAGTGATTATATGTACCACTTATAGGCACTGTGTGAAATGTTGTGGCTGTTGTTGTTCGTTGTTTTTTCTATTATCTTGTTTAAACTTATACTTTTTATACTTTTTATACTTAGTGACTCTATGAGAGCTGCTACTCCAATTTCGTTGCACTGGTGCAATGACAATAAAGAGATTCTGATTCTGATTCTGATTCTGATTTGGTTCCGGAGGGAAACCAACATTGGGAATTGTTCCTTTCCTTACTTAGCTGTATGGAGTTGATGTTTCTCCTGAATTGACAGAGGGAGCAGTAATCTTTTTGGGATATCTGATTCAGGAACACCATTCTCTTTACTTAGAACTCTACCCAGACAGACACTTGAAGCCGAAACACCACTTCATGCTTCATTATCCTGGAGCCATCAGGAAACTGGGGCCTGTAGTTCACTTCTGGTCCATGCGGTTCGAGGCAAAGCATGGGTTTTTCAAACGGGTAAGCCACGTGAACTGCAATTTTCGGAATATTTGTAAAACGCAGGCATCAAATGATGATGTGCTACACCCTGCTGTCCGGTCAGATGTTCTCCCATGACTTTGAAGTTGGGCCGGGATGCACCTCACTCCTTGGCACAATAGAGGATTTTGAGAAGGTGAAAAGTGGGTTTGAGGGAAGTGCTGTTTTCACAGAGATGTATTTGCCATCTTGGATTAAGTACAAGGGTACAAGCTATAGACCAGGAATGGCACTTTGCTGTCTCACTCTGCTGATGGTGAGCCTCAGTTTGGCACCATTAAGAGCATTGTGGTAATGAACTCCAAAGTCAAAATCCTTGTGAAAAACTGGGAAACGACTGGCTTTGAACGGCACTTTTGTGCCTTCACTGTATCTCCTACCTCAGCAATTGAGGCAGTTGACATTGATTCCGTTGATGACTATCACCCCCTCCATGTTGTGAGGTCCCACAAGGAGAATGACCATGACCATTACATTTCTTTGAGATACAGGCTATTTTAAACATAGGATGGATTATAGGGAAAATTGTATATAGTTAGTAGTAATCATCTCTAGTAACTCGAGGCTACTGTTTGTCTTGAGCTATGACCTAGTACTATCTTCATTTATTGCAGCTAATTTCAATATGATCTCTAATCTGAATTAATATTGCTTTGGCAAGAGGTTTCAGATTCATCAGTGACATGTACAGTACATATTGTAAGTATACCCGGTGACGATGGAAAAAGTGTATATGTGTTGTAAATGACTCTACAAAGATATTTTTAATGCACAAAATGGGTGCTGAATATAAGTGTAAAAAAAATCCACATATCCTCAAGGAAAGTTGCCAAATGAATTTTTGATGGACACACAAATATGCTTTAAATAAATTTCTTTAACATTCTTTGCGTTTAGGGGCACCCCTATAGGTCAGTTGGTAGGGCGTGCGCCCCATGCACTGAGCCTGTCAGTCCTCTGCAGTGGCCGCTGGCTCGACTCCCACCTGTGGCTCATTTACTGCATATCATCCCATCTCTACCCCCCTTCCTGTCAACTCTTCAACCATCACTGTCACAATAAAGGCCAAAAAAAAGCCCCCCCAAAAATAAATCTAAAATTCTTTGCTTTTTTCATGGAAAAAACCCCAACAACATTTGGATCTTATTACATTTGTATACAGACTGTTGACCCTGCAGTTACAAACTGCTTGTCATCTGTGAACTTCACTTTGTCTGAGGGTTTTTTGAGACTTCCTGCCACAGCTTGATGCACAAATGCATTTTTTCAAAAGTAAATTATCTGACATGTAAAGGGCATTGACCCATTTAATAAGGCATTATTGTGCCAGATGGGAGAAGAAGAGTGAAATTTACACGTAATAGATAAGTGCTTTTCAATGCAGTACCAAATGAATAATGTATTAGATACGATAGAACCCATATGTAATTTAGCAGTTTTAAGTTTAACAGAAGAAAAAGGTAGGTCCTGAATTCTAATTGGGTACGCCAGAGCATTTTCTATGGCACGCCAGGGTACCTCTGAACTGGGATCCAACCAGACTTTGAGAGCTCTAAGTTGAAAAGACCAAAAGTAATGATTAAAGTTTGGTAAAGCAAGACCACCAAGTAGTTTGGGACGGGTGAGAGTAGAAAGACTTATCCTAGCTCGTTTACCCTTCCAGATGAAATTTCTACATGAAGACTCCAGATCATTAAAAAAGGTGGTTGGTGGAGGAAGAGGAATCATAGAAAATAGAAAAGTAATTCTAGGCAAAATATTCATTTTTATAGTAGAGATACGGCCAAACAGACCACAGTTCAGGGAAGACCAGGTGTCAAAATCTTTCTTTATTTTTATTAAAGCAGAGTTAAAGTTGTCTTTTATTATTTGAGATATTGTTGGCCTTATAATGATACCAAGATATGTAAAACCCTGCGGTTGTATAGATACTGGAAAATCTAACAGATTAAGATTTGAGGGTGTGAGGTGGAGGGGCATAAGAATGGACTTTGACCAGTTGATTTTATAGCCGGAAAAGGAGCCGAAAGTTTGGAAAAGGTTAAGAATGTTGGGTAGGGATTTGCTGATGTCAGTTAAATACAAAAGAATGTCATCTGCATACAAGGAAATATAATGAGATGTATTCATAATTTGAACAGGTATGATGACATTATTTTGTCTCAATGCTAGGGCTAATGGTTCCAGCGAGAGAGCAAACAGAGCAGGAGATAAAGGGCAGCCCTGTCTGGTCCCTCTTGTCAAGAAGAAGTCGCAAGCACCGGGG
>JAJHUR010079487.1:47674-63570 GCA_027495735.1 Lutjanus campechanus | reverse complement strand
CTCTCTGCTTCTCCAAACTTGAGGGCTACGTTCTCGAGGTAATTCATTTACTATTGATAGTACCTCATACAACCTCACATAACATTACTATATTCTCCATCACATCCAAATAAACTGATAACAGATTAATAAATGCATTAAGTAAGTCCTCATTGGCATCTCTATGTTGGTCTTGTACTTGTATAAAATATATTAGAGGTATTTTCTCGTTTTTCTGTACTTTGTTGCTCTATGAACCACTTTCTGCTGTGCGATGCTCGTTAAAATTAGACCTGACTCTTAACTCATTCTCTTTTCTTTCTCTCACTTTCACTTTCTTAAAGACAAGAATGGGCCTTGAGGTCTTTGAAGGCGGCTCTATGAAGAGCTGTGTGAAGAGAGAGGCGGCTTTTCTCCTCATTGTGTCTGACATCTCGGTGCTTTGGTGTGAGCTTGATCGAGGGCATGCTTAGTTTCACTTCCTTCCTCTATTCCATTTCCTGATTTCCTGTGCATGTTGAGGCTTGCGGCTGGTCTGTGTGAAAGGCTTTTAGCCCGCTGGTGCGTTCACAACAATTTTTCTCATTCTGACTCCGCAGTTTATAATCCTGTGACATGGAAAACAAGGCAACAGTAGGCTTAACAAGTTAGGAGTGTCAGGAAAAAATATTTCAATCAAATGATATGACTACATACATTTGAATCCCAACACAACCTCAGTTTTATGTATTTAGGCAGTTGTTTCCGACCAGTGGTGAAATGTAACTAAGTACATTTACTCAAGTATGGTACTTAGTAGAAATAGACAGTACTTGTACTTTACTTGAATATTCCAATCTCTCGCCACTTTAGATTTCTACTCAACTGAGATGGAAATATTGTCCTTTTAACTTGACTAAATTTATCTGACAGCCTTAGTCACTAGTTACTTTACAAATTATGATTTTGCATGGAAAAGTTATGAAAATGTGCAAGCAGGGCTGGAACAGAAAAAAGCAACTGCTTTTATTATCTTTTCAGTCATCTTTCATGCAAAAACATTTCAGGGTTCCAGTTTCTCAAATGTGAGATTTTACTACTTTTCCTTGTAATCAGCATAATAATTCAACTTGTTGTAATATGTTCTTAAGGTTTGGACTGTTGGATAAAGTAAGTCGAGTTGCAAAGATTAACTGACTATTAATCGATTGTTAAATTAATCGAAAATGAATTTGAGGACGAGACATTGAGACATTTGAGGATGTCATCTTGGGCTTTGAGAAACAGTGATCCACATTTTTCATCATTTTTACAGTTGAAACAACTAACTGCTGATTAATTGTACATATACTAATAATACTAATACTAATATACAGTGTGGTATTAGTATTTTTACTGAATCTGAATACTTCCTCAGCCACTGATTTGAACTGAATGCACCAATGGCTGCCTCACATTCTGCTAGCTAGTTTGTTTTTAGCACACTCCTTTGCTAGCAGCATTATGAGAGGGGGAAAAAAAAAAACACCCATACAAGAAGGTTAATGTCCTTGCTACCAATTTATGCAAGCTTGGAATATATTTGCAGTCTTCTCAGTAAAAACTGACATTCAGCAGAACAAAATGTTTCAAGAACCAGAAGGATGGAAAGACTGCATGCTGCGTGTTTGACCACATGGCTGGTTTGTTGCGCCATGACAAGCAATCCATAGTTCCTCTTTAACGCTAAACTGCTGATTTTCACCGTGCGAGGCAAAAAACAACTACTGATTATGTGGTGTTTTCTCTGGTAGAAAAGCAAAATGCTGCAGTCGCTGTGGTCGAGCCGTGTCTAGACTACGTAATTGGTTCATTACAGTCCCGTAAAACAATGATCAAAGAGGGTGGAAATGTTGCTTTACACTGACCTTCGACTGCAAACGCAACTTTGAGCTCTTCATTCATGGCAAACCTTATAAAGTGCACAATTTCATGCACGTATGCACAGAGTACACAAACACAGCCCATGCAACATTCTTCATCTTTGTTTGTTTGTAAGAGAGACTACAGCACAGATCAACTCATTTTCATCAGTAAATAGACTGATTTCATTGATTCCACCTCCATCTCCTGTTTTCAGGTACTTTGCTGGCTCTTTGTTGTTCTGTGCTGGACACAACTGACACACTATATAAGCCCATACAAATCTCCAAAAACATAATTAATGTTGCAGAATGAGAAGCAGCCTGCCCAGATGCTAACATCACACATGTGAGTCCTCCAGAGCCTCTCATGCATTGTGCCTTAATAGCACAGCTAACACCACAGCGGGCTAGCCCTTTAGGGCCCTTTATGTCCTCGGAGATGCTTCTATGTGGGCCAGACAGGCTCTTTGTAGCCCTGTCCCCTCACCGCCTTTGTCTTTGCATTGCATGGGTCCCATGGGTGAGGCCACAGTGGCGTCCCATGTGTTACTACTAGCCAATGATAAAGTAGCTGCCACGTCCCTCATGAATTATGCAGACAGAAAGGGAAGCAACTCCACCCTCAGTTATGTAAATTTAACTTTGAGGAGACAGAGGGAGGGAAGTTGCTGTGGGGGGGGTATGGGGGTGTTGACACCCGTTTTTGGTTGAACAGTGATGTGCTCATAGAGGGAGCTGGTATACAGCATCACGGGGTGTGAATGTGTGTGAAAGGGGAAGCCACGAGTCATGATCTACTGACATACATATGGAGAAGTCAAGTCCCAGAACAAATATTTAATATTCAAAGGAATCATTTGCAGAATGTAAAAATGTACATTTTTCTACTATTTACCACAATACACTGTAAAAAACAAAAAAAGAAAAAAAAACATTTGTTTTGACATATAAAGGTTAGAGCACGCTGACAAGCTGAGGCAATTCTATAAAACATTTCTAGTTTGGCTTGGTCGCTATCTATTTTTTATACCATCATCCCTTCACAACATTTCACCTGAGTATACAGTATGACGGTATTTATGTGAAAAAACAAACTGTTAAAAAATGGTGATCAAAGTCATTGTAGCATATGTGACATTGTCTAGCTTAAAATATTTTGTGTCTAGTGTGCAATTAAGCTTCTTATACAAGTCAACTTATTGGCCATAGAATAAATGAATAATAGATTCTTTTTTAAGGACCTGGTGACACTTTTTGCCGCAGATACACACATTATTTTGCAGCACTGAGATGATTTATGGGTGTATCATGTGGCTAATGAACTGCTTTTGTAGGCATGCCCAAGATAATGGTATATGTGGCAATATTTTCATGATACCATATCTAGTCATATTTAATGAGCAGCTGTGAGACCGAAGCTACAGAACAGAAATGACCAGCCAGTTAATTCTTTATACCTCCAAATAATTATTTTGCTGGTTCACTGTTGTAATAAATTCATTTCATTTTATATTTTTGTTTTCCATTAGTAAAAAAAAACTGTTGCAACTTCTATGTTTCAGATAACAATACCTTGATACCGCCAAAGCATATTTCTAGTTAATTAAACTTGAAATTAATTCAGCTGTACTTGATAAAACCTGTTCAATAAACTGAAGATATTAAGTTGAACCAACGACTCTTCAGCCATACTGAACTCTGAATGATTCATTGAAAAATAATGCTAGATATTCTAAATTTAATTAGCCAAAACCCCTCAAACCTTTCCTACTGTAGACATACTATTTATTTGGCAAATGACCTCTGGGAAATGCAGTTTAAAAACACTGTGGTAGTACTGAAGCACTATACATGCTCACACACACGTGAATGCGCACATGCGCTTTGGATTGTGCCTAATCCTACAACTAACTCTAATTCACCTCGGAATGTAGCTTCATCATCACTGCCTCAGTGTGAGTAAGCCAACCATCCATGCATAAAACAAACTCTGCCTAAAAATAACACAATCTGGGCCAGGCCAGGCAAGGCCAGGCCAGGCACTGAGCATAAGTATAGTTCACAACCCCTGTACACACTGCAGCTCCATTATATGTCATTATGTCATGAATGACAGGAAACATGGACCTATTGATGTCTCTGGATCACTAATTGTATTGGTGCTAGCATAACTTCTAACAGTAAATGGGCCAATCGGCTTCTCCTCTTACACTCCCAATCTAGTTTTCTCTGAAATCTTCGAGTAAACAGATCCTTAGAAGGCCGATTTCCATTGCAATTGATGACATTACAGCCCTCTGTGCTTTTTTAAATTGTCCACTTCACCTGTGTGCTCACCCAATTAGATCGTGAAAGAACCATAACTGCGTATCATATTGAACGTCCCGCTGTGACATTGAGTTTGGAGGGCTTTGTTTTTTTCCAGGAAACAAGCCTAATCCCCCTCTCCATCAGTTGTGCAGCACATCCATAGGACTGATACTCAAACCTAATCACCTGTTTTGCATCAGATGAGAGCATTAGGGCATCCATTAGGGGCTAATATATTGTAGTCTCTGTGCGTTTGTGTGTGTTCGGTGTGTGCAATCTAATTTTTCTACAGCAGGTCTGCAGGCTCAGTAGGTGAGTGTCTACCTCACTGTGTGTTGTCACCGAGCCAGATGCACAGATTCACTGTTATGAAGGAGAATATTAATCTGGTCATGGCTCCGGCTGTCCTGTTATTGAAGCAGATGGTATCCGTCCGATAAACAGGAGCCACGTGGGCACAGCTCTCTATCTGTCTATCTATAGTAAAGGCTGAGTTGACTGAGGTACAGCAGTAGTTATATTAGTTATTAATTTGACTCATATTGCCACATATAAGAAATAAAAAGCAGACAAACAAACCAAAACAACCAGTCAGGTGATTTAGATTACCTTTGTTCTTTCACATTACCATGTAAACCAAAAGAAAGAGCTTATTTGCTTGTTTTGTCCATAAAAAAAAGTATTGTGTTGTAATAAAATACCAGATTATTCATTCATGCTGTTAATCCTGTGAGATAAAACCACTTCTCTGATGAGGATAGCCCACAACAAAGCCTCATCACCACTTAACCTTTATCCCCTGTGTATCTACATCACCTATAGAGGGCAGATTGTGGAGCTGTGTGTACATAACGGTTCAGTGTTGACCAACAGTGTCTGTTAGTAACAGTCACTATAGGTGACTTATACTACAAAGTTAAGTAAAAGAATCAAATAAAGTTATGTTTTTGCCATTTTCGCTCACAGCACGACTTTTAAACAGCACCAAGTTGGCCCAAATAGATAGATACGAAATTTCGTCCACTTCTTTAGCAATTTAGTGTATGCTTACTCACTGTAAAGGATAATTGGGCCATAAATTAACAACGAAGTGCTTCCTGCAATGGCAAAAATAGGCTTTGTACTTCGGCATATATTTCACACACAAGTATAGTCTGATGTGAGTATAATTCCAACTAAAAAAATGTTGGCTTCTTATTTGTAACGTATTCTGCCACCAAAATATACCGTGGGGGCGTTAGCGAGCGGTGTAACCAAGATTTCAAAAAGTTGAAATTTTCTTAAAACAAAGTAAGAATTTGTGGTTTGTGTTCAGCCGAACTTTATGCATACCTATCTTCTTTTAGAATAAACTCAAGTCATGTTCTAGCAGGCTGCCTGTTTTAGCTGAGAAGCAAGACAACTTAAAACTGACATAATTCTTACGATGTCTGGTGACGCTCCCTCCAACGGGGCTAAGTTGTAGTTTGGCGACGCAGCGAGGAGCAGACATTAGGGACGTGTACAGTCTTGTCTTACCTGTGACATTTGCGGTCGGAGGTTGATTTCCTTCAGGTTGATGGTCTGGGGTCTAAGGTTGTTGAGCAGATGGCAGAGGAGGACCCCATCCCGGAGGGTTTGGGCCAAGTCAAATACCTGCGCTGACTCCCATGTAACCCGGTGGTTAGCTGGAAGCACCTTGCAGTTAATTAACCACAACGCGCATTGCCTCCAATACTCCATCATTATTCTGACTTCAGTCGGACGAGTTCTGAGAGAATATGTTGGTCTTTTTTAGCAGGTTAAAGTGCTGACGGCTCGGTGGTGCGTCTTAAATCGTATCCATGCTGCGCCCGCCAAGTGTGAAAGCCGATGAAAACAGCGAAGAGCTGGTGGGAGATGCAGGGAGCCGCTCCAGAGATGACAGTCCGGTGTACTGAGGCTGTGGATGGAGCGCACCCTGCACTCTTCCTCCCTCTCAGTCACTCACACACATACACACACACACTCTCTCTCTCTCTCCATCTCTCTCAATATGTCTCTCTTCCCTCCCCCTCACCCAGTTCTTCACCTCTTCCGCTTGCCACTCATAGGCTCGTTGTGTACTGTATGAAATTACAGTAAAAGATATAAAAAGACAGGCTGGGTTCTTATTAAAGAACACAACACAGGCTGTACTGAAAGAAACACGCTTTTATTGAATTCTATTAGTTAACATGCTAATTTTTCACAGCCAATAAATTATCATACATTATGCTCAAGTTCCTCTATACATGCAAATATCCAGCTGCACAGGGAGTATAACCACATTAATGATTAAACAAGCCAAATAAGTTCATCTCTCTGAGATAAAGACCCTTTTAAATTTATCAAAGCGTTATTATATTATGCCTTCTAAAATATATGACATTTATATTAACTGTGGTTAAAGTTTATGACTCATAAACCCACAGAAACTTTTACTGTAGCTTCATTTGACATTATTCAAAATGAAATTATCAGAACGAAATTAGTTTAGAGACTAATTTAACAGTCTTTGTATTGCATTAAAGTGACTGTTCAGATCAGTTTAAGTGGGGTTGTATAAGGCACTTAACAAATCAAATAATATATCAAATAATCTGAACTATCCCTTTAAGTAAAAGGGTATGAACTGTATAATTTTACATATATGTTACATTTGTACATATTTGATATACATAAATGGCTGCATGTTCTTGTTCAGTGATGCATCTTTTACCAGAACTCTGAACTTTTTATTTGCATGAGTGAATCTGTAGGTTAAGGGAGGAAATGTTGCAAAACCAGATGTGCCTTATCTCATAATTTTGAACAGGTTGAAGATTCACCGGATACTCAATCATTTAATGGATCTGTGGCTGACGAGTTATGCTTAAAAACATAACCACCGAACAGCTGTAATTCTGTTCCTGTCGGAGATGAACAACAACAGGATTTGTGTCTTTACTTAGCCGTCATCTTGGTTTGTCATATTCAAACTCAAATCGAGTTTTGAGAGCATTAGCTATATGTTCTTATTTTGAAAAAGTAAAGGATGTTGAAATGTACATTAATCAGTTTAGGATGAAAGCAGGTTTTAATTACAATAGCTGACTGGATTTTGCCAGTAAATTTACACAATGATGAAGGTTACTACTAAATTCTTAAAATTTAATACATTTGGTGGGAGCGGTTTCACTTATTCTCTGCGTCAACAGGAGCAGCTGCAAACGGAGTTGTCTCAAGCACAACTGAATAAATAACTCATTTATTTCTCTACAAAAGTTTATTTATTTATTATTTTTGAATCATTACAAATGACCTCAACTCGTCTTTTCAAATTCAGTCAATTTAAAATTTCAAGGCAGCTCAGACACTACCTTTTTCAAGTTAAAAGAAATAGTTTATTTTTACAGTGTATGATCCACCTATCCATAACTGTATGTGTACATCCAGTATAGTAAAATATTAGTCCACCACAGCTGTGATTAGTCCCCTTTGGCAGCTATTTTATTCCTCCCCATTCTCCATTAGCCTACTAGTAATCTCACAAAAAGACTCACACAAAATAACCTTATCACCTTCTATAAAAACAAACCAATTACTTCTCTTTCCTCCACCTAATAAAACAATTTACAGTTTCAAATAATTCCCCCCTACCATTGTTCCCTCTGTTTTTAGAACACAACTACTTCTCTTTTTACTGTACTACTGCTTAACGTCCATGCAATTTACAAGGGCAATACATCGCCACACTTTTTACTGTCATAATCCAGTAATATGCTGTAATAATAATACAGATATGTCTGCTTTTATGGTTTGAGAACAAAGCATTAATGTTAATGACGGTATTTGAACACAGTACAGTAGAAATGCCCCAGGAAAGAGGCAAATATGTGTTAAAATGTACTGTTTCTGAAAAAGGCAAAGCATTTACATTTTGAACATAGTCAGCCTGCCAATTCATAACTTATCACCTCACTAAGAGCATGATTGGCATGACTGAGCCAATATATGGTCCAACTGAAGCCGGGTTTATCTTTTACTGCTTCTGTGTGAATAAAATGAGGAAACACTCCTCGGTTTCTGCTGTATAGTATGCTGACTGCTCTGAATTATAAGCATCGAATTAAATCCTTTAAATTGCTCAGTAACAAGAATGGAAAGGATGATGGTTCTTACACTATGTGCAAACTGCCTTTGCCTCATGTTTACTATGTGCCGATGTGTCTTTACCATGCAATGCAGTAGTGACAACAACAACAAAAAGTAACAGACAAAGGCGGACAGTGAACAACACAGCTCAGGCATAACATCCAAATAGCTTCAATTTAAATGTAATTAAGGTTTCATTTTGCTTGGTGTATAGTTAGCATGGATTACCATGGTTATGTGTCTCCAGTAGGGATGTTCCTGGAGACTAATTTCCCTGTCGATTAAACAATTTTTTTAAATTTAGACTGGTCAACTTGACTAACAGTAAGAAAACACTGAGAAAACAGTTCAAATTGAGCCACTTGAATAGCCAAATTGCATTTTTATTGCAGCTGAAGTGGCACTTTGTGCTGTGCAATACAAACATTACACATTAATCTACAACACATGACAACAACTCACTAAACGCTTCAACTTTTCAGACCGAACGGGATCACAGAGTCTTCGGGTAAATGACATCGTTCACGCAGCGCTAACGTTAGCTGTGCAGCACCAGCAGCCTGTTCAGCTTGCAGGTTACTGTTCTGACTGTTTTTCTGCATTGCTGGGTATATGCCCATTTATTCTGACTCGGCCTACGTGCAACTTTATTTTCATTTTCCACATTAAAATACTGACGCTTTTATGAGTTGTCATCAGTCCCACTTTGCTGATAACAACATCCGGATAATACAGGCATTAGTGAGGTTCTCATGCATCCGAAAAGATACATACTACTGTTCATTTACATCAGTGTATGTTAAACAAGTTCACATTTTGGATATGCAGTGCATACTATGTGATTTTGGATGCAGCACTGGTCTCATTTTCCGCTTCCAAGTGTGTAGGAGAACGTATGGTGGCTGCAAAATACTTAAAAGCCGTATCTAGAGCCAGCGTTCGCTTTGTCTGTTCTGGGCCACTGTAGAAACATGCTGTTGATATAAACGGCTCATTGTAAGGTAATGAAAACACAATAACTCTTATTTTCACGTCATACACTAATGGAAACATACTTATGAATTGTAACTCTTAATCTTACATACCGGACCTTTGAGTCCCAACTGATCCAGCTGCCAAGTAAGAGTAGACGGCTGCAGTGAATAGCCACGGGGCATGAATGTGAAGTGAGAGAGTGCACCTGCAATACAAATCAGATTGATACAAGTTTTTATTGATCCCTGCTGAGCTATTAGCACAACAAAAAAGCAATAGGCTACATAAAGACTGTGGAGTAAATGGGATTAAATAAACATCTGAATCAGGATGAGCAAGAAGTGATGCAAGCATGAGAGCAACATAACATCACAGACTGACATGATAAAAGTAGAGCATTCAAAATTTATTACATAACATGTCAGGAATGTAAGAGGATGAGAAATCCAATATGTGAAAACGAATACAACTCTCTATATAGCACAGGGTGTGCAGAAATGTGCTGGTAATCACATTAAGAGCGCCATATGAGCTCGCTCTCACAGTATTTTCAGAAACGATGGAAGATAAGAAGAGAGGGACTGCACACCTACGGGATTAATTTCCTTTTGCAGACAGAAATAAGATTTACAGAGATGTTAAGATCTGCAGAGGAAGGAACCTTACAGAAAAATACTACTTTGATGAATTATAGCAAGTGCATTTACATACAAAGACTGAACACGGGTCTGTGCAAACAATGCTGTGAAGATTAGTCTCCGGCAATCGCATCTGTAAACACTTCTGTGATCGAGATTTCCTCCCTCTTCTTCTCCACTTTTTCTCTTCATATGATTTGGATGAATGTCAAAAGGGAGGAAATCTCCAACGAAACTCTTTTGTTTGTCCACATTGTATTCAAATCAAGACTGATCAAGAGCAGGAGGCAGTTTGTGCGGCCGAGCAGAGAGCATCCAGCTTTGTCTTCCACTGGCCGCACACGGGATGCCATGGCTGGCATAGCAGGGATGACAGGAGAGGTGGCTAGCGTCCGGATGCTGGCGTACCTCTCAGCACCCTTCTCCCGTTTCAGCTTCCTCTCCCAGACTGGAAGGACAGCCATGTGGCCAGACAATTATCAGCATTCCTCTGATTAATGCTGCACAAGGCCTGAGGGGAAACACACATACACAAAAGTGTACTACGACATGTTAAGATGACACATTTGGGAAATCTCTCCTAAAATTTCACTCACAAAACTGCCAGTGTAGGATGTTAATTGTAACACTGTTGCATTTGAATCAAAACATGTTATTATCGCCTTTTTAATTTTTCCCCACACACAGATTCATGATTTGCCTATTTATTATCATTTTTGTTTGTTTGTTTGTTTGTTTCACCTGGAATTTGACCAGAATTAGAAGGTAATAATGATGAACCACGTGAGCTTCCAAGAAAACAGCATGATTATGTCTGAGCACATATGGCAGATGTGATCTGACTGCCAGGGCTTTGTTTTCACAGACACAGCACATAATTAAAGAGCTTCAGCAATCAAATAAGAGAAAAAATGTTCATTGAGTCACTGAAAACAAGCAAAAACAAGAAAACGGCACATTATAAGAGGGTACAGAATGTAAGATGTCAAAAAATAAAATATATCAGGCTACATAAAAGTGAGTATATCTAACTAAATTATAAGGAGACGCTGCAGCCATGCAAGCAGTTTTTTGAGGCAAATGCTATCACATGCTAACATCTGCTATCAGCACTAAAAGCTGAGGCTGATGGGAGTGTCATTTGTTTGAAAGGTTATGTCCTTTTCACCGACAGGGATGTTCTCAGAATGTTCTGGGAACGTTCTAGCTGGGATGGTCCAATAAACATTCCCAGAACATTCGGAATGTTTCCTGAAAGTCTAAACAAGCCCTACTAAAGAACTCCACATCATAACCACCATCCAGCAACATTCTGGTAACATTACACATCAACATCCTTTATACCAGTGAAAACAGTTGCAAAGGTTATTATCCTTTACACCTGCAGGGACTTTCTCAGAAAGTTCTGGGAACTTGCAATTTCTAGCTGAAATGGTCCCCTAAATGTCTCCTGAATGTACTGAATGTTCACTGAAACTCAACATTAACACCATCCAGGAGCGTTCTGGGCTGGGGTGATCACCTAAAGAAAGTCCTGAATGTTCCCTGAAAGCCTCTCAAAACACATCCCCCCCAGAGCTCCACATTGTCACCATCTGGGAATGTTCTGGGAATGTTACAAGTCAACGTTCATTGCACAGGTGGGAATGTTTGCAGAACATACAATTTCTTGGCCTCAGTGTTCCCAGAAGATCCTGAGTGTGTCCTTAAAGTCTGCCAAATAATGTCCCCCTACCCTTTAAATAACTCCACATCGTGACCATCTAGAGTCATTCTGGACATGTGACAAGTCATCTTGTAACATTCTGGGCATGTTACAAGATGGCGTCTGAGAACGTCTTGAATGTCCCCTGAAAGCCCACCCGCCAACCCTTTGAGGAACTCCTCATCATGACCACCCAGGAGGAAAGTCCTGGGAACATGACAAGTCAACATCCATTACAAAGGTGGGAATGTTTGCAAAATGTTAGGGAACATACAATTTCTAGCCCTAACGTTGTCAGAATATCCTGTGTTCCCTGAAAATCTGCCAAATAATGTCCCCTTACCCTTCAAAGAAGTCCACATTGTGACCGTCCGGGAATGTTATAGGCATGTTACAGGTCGATATCCTTTACACGAGCAGGGTCGTTTTCAGAACATACAATTTGTAGCTGGGATGGTCTCCTAAACTCAAACTGTCCTAAAAATCAAACTGTCCCTGCTCATAGTCATATCTGCTGCATTTTCCCAAGCCGGAGCCAAAAAGAGAAAAGACCCCGAAAAAAGATTTTAAAAGACACAACATAAAGGGGTTTATGCAAAAGTGCAGACAGTACAAACCACTGTACCACAGCACTCCCAAATGAACATACATGCCCTCCGTGTTGCATGTTGTTACTTGATGCCAAAACTTGCCAAGTAACAGTGAGGCATCCCCTCCACTCCCCACTGTCCTGCCAGATGATCAAAGCCCCCAAAGCTCGGCAGCCCCCCGAACATGAGGGCACTGCCACATTGTCCGCACTCCATCAATATCTTCTTGCAGTGCTGCCAGGCTGTAATTCATAGAGCTTCACCCTGCTCATTGTGTCACTTGATCTGGTGACAGTGGCTGATCTATTTGTGCAGCTCCTTTATCCCCTCTGTGAAGGGCATGTTATCTCCCTGCCAGAGAAAGCAAATGCTCTCCATTTCCTGTAGATTTACCCTGTGAAGACTGATCTCTCAGCTGTATCTTGAGACCGTATTTACGTGTATTAAAATGTAATGGGATGTTTGTCATTAAAAGACCCTTATTAGAACTCTGTCCTTCCATACCCCTCTCTACTTTTCTCCTACTGATGAAACAGTCTTGAGCATCTTGAGCAGTTGTTTTGCATATGTATAAAGTTTAAACACGCAGTATCATGAATACCTTCAGTTTTCCTCAAAAACTGCACCCACAACCATAACACAAAGGTAACACTGAAGGCAACAGTAGCGGCTTTTATTCATTGTTTTCTAACTGCTATTGATTGTCTGACCCTACCCTTAGCACTCTATTTTGCTGGTTTAGGAGGCCAGAAGAGAAATCAATGGCCTGGGATACCCATGAGAGGCCGGGGATAAGTGGAGCCTGGCCAGGCCTTGCAGGGTTTCATCAGAGTTGGAATGGCGGAGGGGATCAGCTGGGGAACCGTCAGGATGGAGGCAATGGAGTGGAAGATATACTGCGAGAGAGCCTGATAAATTAAAATGACAAAGAGAGTCTTTAAAAGCTGTTTCAACATAGAGTAATGTGCCCTCTGGTGATGCAGTGGAGTTCGTTGAGCGCAAATGAACTGATAGATGAAGTGTTTAACCTTTGAAGAATTCAAAGAAAACGTTAATGGTTAGGTGAGACACAGAACCAGTCCACACGGATGGACAAGCTCAGAAGGTGAAGGGGGTGACCCCCAGTGTCATGTCCATAGGGCCTCAAAAATCCAGCAAAGCGGAACTGTTGCCTCCAACGTCAGACAGCATCTCCACAAGCATTTTGATCGTACATTCAGTCAAAAGCAACACAAGCTCAAATTAGATACATGTATTTTGGCTTACTTTTGAAGTATCCTTTCACTTTTTTGGTCCAGACGGTAATATCTTGAGCTTTACTGGATGGACTACCATGAAATTATACAGATATTCATGGTCCCCGGAGGATGAATCCGAAATACTTTGTTGATCCTCGTACTTAAAATAAAGCTCCACCAGCAGTTTTCTTTAACAGAGTGACATAACTTGACAGCTGTGGGATGGATTGGCACAAAATGTGACATTCAAGGTTCCCAGACAATATGTGCTTCGATCTTTCTTTATCCCCTGACTTTTCTTGAGGAGCCACTGTGAGGTTGACATTTATGAAATATCTCCACGACTACTGGATGGACTGTCATTGACATTTGTTTCAGACACTCATGTTCCTCTCAAGATAAATTGTGGTAATTTAACGCTAGGCAGTGGTGGACTCGGGCTGTCTGAGAGGCAGGGGCAAAAATAATTTTAAAAAAAGGGGACAAGCTCTAAGCGGTGTGGTACCAGCATGGCAAAAGTCATGCTGGATTTCTGGTGAAACAGATTGCTGCTTTTTGTAATGTTATATAGCTTCATCTGGAAGGGCACCCCAGAAGGCATCTTATCGTGTTTTGTCCACTGTAAAGGCACCCAAAAGGTAATTTTTTCACATTTTGTCCACTAGAAGGGCACAATAGAGGGCACTTCACTACTTTATCTCTACTGGAAGAGCACCCTAGAGGTCACTTTTTCACATTATATCTACCATAGGAGCAACCAGCTAGCCTACAGTCTGTAGGCCTGTAGGCTCCAGCATCACAGAGCCACTGGCGTGGCTGCAGGCACTTGGGCTAAAGATTATAAATTAGCAATATATTGAATTTAAAGAAAGGCAATGTCAAGTCTCCAAATCAGCCAGTACACTAATTAATCAGTACGGTACTGTTGCATAAATACTGTAAGTTCCTAAAGTTACAGCCAACAGTGACAACAAACCCAATATTGAGCCTGGCAACACAGCAGCTTAAAAATCAGTACATACAAAGCAGGGGTATACTGACATACAAATGATCAAAAGCCTCCAAGCAAAATGCTGTGTTGTGAATGTTAACCCTAACCCCAACCCTGACCAGAATCAAGAGAAACTAATTACCCTTCATATTCTCTACAAAAACCAGCTTACATATCACACTTCTAAATCCATAAACCTGATATAATAATTCTTGTCCAGTGTTTCAACCTCTGCCTACCGCCTCCTTGGCCTCCCTCCAATACAGTTTTCTGGCAACTCAAATTTTCTAGGGTTGCCATTGGTGTGTGCTTATCACTGGGCTGATGGTCCCCGCCCCTTGTCAAAAAACGGACAGTTAGACAAAGTTTTACAACACTTGAGGTGAAGACGAGGCTCCAAGGTAAGGGCAAAGAAGTCTGAGTTTGTTATTGACATTTAATAGAATTTAGTACTTAATTTTGAATGAAAAGAAAAGCACCTAAGCATATTACAAAGTAACTGAACAAATATACAAAGCTCTCTCTAGTCTAGTCTCTAGTCTAAAGACTTGAATGAATGAATAATTCTCTAATCCTTTTACCAGATGTTATGTAATCAAATACTTTATAATGCTGTGTTGCATAAGTTATAACTTTTTTTCTATCAAAATAAATGGTTGAAATTTGCAAGAAGATGGGCTTTGTTCCACAATGAGAATTTCCCCCAAAGGAACAATATGACTTCTGCATCTGGATATACTGAATGCCGCATTAATCAATTAAAATACTAAATTGAAATTCAATACGTAAAAGTATTTTAATTTCTGGCTACATTAGACCATTTTTATCAATAAATTGAGCTGTATTTCTGTTTCATCGATTCAAATTACAGACCTTTATTTCAGGCACAACAGTCATTTTAAAAGTTATGTTTTTACATACTTCATTTTTTGTTATTTTTGTCTGAAATGAGAGCAGATGGCCTTGACTTTGGCAGACAGAGCCATTGGGGCCATAATCGGGGCAGCAGCGGCAGATGCAGCAGGTAAGATAAGCTGTGTGATAGCCTACTGGTGCTGGGACTGAACTAATTACAGCAACAGGGTTCCCATCATCATAAAACCAAATCTGCTTCCTTCTGTTCCCACACAACATTCAACATTCACAGGCCTGTGTTGTGCTTCTACAATTTCCTTTTATGTATGTGTTTATTTCTCTAATTGCAACTGTGATACCTAACAGTTTATATGTCACACTTGTTTGTTCAACACTGTAGAACATCAGACACTGTAAAGAAACAAAACAAAAAAAAAACATTGACAAAACTTGAGAAAATTTCAAGGCAACTTACTGCAATTTATTTTAGCTCGATTCAAACTCAAAGTTCTGAAATAAACTTAGAAAAAGTTTTACCAACCTCTAATCTTAAATTGAGACCATTTACTTTTCTTCTTTAGAGAAACTCGAATCTTTG